>LQNS02278076.1:6398786-6412975 GCA_001587735.2 Parhyale hawaiensis | reverse complement strand
AAAACCCATCCACTCCATCTTTTTCCAACAGCGATAACTCTAGCAATATGTTCTTCGAACGTAGCATCGTCTTGCATTCTCACTCCGAGGTCTCTTACAGATAGCAGATAGCATCAGGGAATTTTGTAAGCTCTGAAACGTTGCGTATTCTCTCACTAAGCTTTCTACAATTCCAGCATCGTTATCAGTATTTGGCTTACTGTCTGTACAAAGTAAATAACTGATAAAGGATAATTTTCAGCTTCCGTTAAGTTTACCACAATTTACGCTCACCATATTATAAGTTCGTCGGGTAATATTTCTAGCACTTTACTCCGACATTACGGAATCAACAAAAACTACAGGTTCTGGCTCACTGTACCTTTAGTTTAGTGACAATCGGTTTCTTGACTACTACCACATTTTAACATGTACGCTGAGAGTCATCCACCTCCCTTTTCCCCCCTTCCCTCCAGTCCTACTGCTCCTACCTCCGCTGCAGGTAGCCGCTCCTGCAACACACTCTTCTCGCGCGCTTTACCGCCTAACAATTGTGTTCTCTAGTGTTTATTGCTGCAAGTTAAATTAGTTTCGGAGAGTTCCTCCTCCAGAGGGCGTTACCTTCAATTTTTGACATCCTAATGGATTTTGTGAAGTAATAATTCTAGCTTCTTAATGCCGAGGGTGTAATTCTTCTTCCGAGTCCTCCCGTTGTTTTTCAGATGTACGCTGCAGTGATTAGTGTACGCACAAGGTTGCAATGCGTATCATGTATGAATTATGGTTGGCCCGTGCTGCTGTGCTAGTAGTAGTGGCCTACAAAATATGTGTACCACGTTTAAAAATCAATTGTAATGTTTTTCTGCCTCCGCTGCTGACGCTACCACTGTCTTTTTTTAATTGCTTGCCTAGATCATCACATTATTTATTTGACTTTGAAAACTCTAGAGCATTTGCAGCAACAAATTTTACACTGCGTACCTGTTGAAGCTAGTGCATCGATTAGTTATTAAATCCGGAATAAAAAAAAGCATTCCAAAGGGGTCATCAACTGGTGCGGCGACAGCGAGCTCAACGACGCTTATTATAGCTGCAGCTTGAAAGAAAGGGCGGAGGGGAGCGCTGGTTTTGCCTTTTTGGATCGTTTTGCCGGTGTAAGTAGTTACCCGATTATGTTAGAAGCGGCCGAAAATTCCACGTTGCAAATGCAGACTTGAATTTAGACGTCTCAACGGTAATTGATTTGGGCTTATGAACAGCTTGAGACGTGATCTAAAAGAGCAACACCGCCACTCATGACTGGAATTCCAGACAAGTTTACGCTGATGAGCTGAGAGTAATCCACTCGCGTCGTGCAATGGTGACGTCTCAGTCTTTCTGCTGCTGATATTGTGAATTCAGAAAACTGCGCTCTAATTTCATTTTTGCTTTCTTTGTTTAACAAGTAACTTTTCTTCGCAGATGTTGCTCATAAAATGGAAACGTATTAAATATTTAGAGCGACCAAACACAGCGATATTATCAACCAAATCTTCTGATAGATGAGAGTTTGACCGAGGAATTACTCCAATTTTTTTAATATATTAATAATAATTACTCCAAATTAGACATCAAATTGTATTTACTAAGTTAAGGTGCAGATAACGACACCATTTTAAAATCGACGTTAAAGCGAAAACGATCAATCTAAAGACTTGTCCCTTCACATTTGATTCGGACTTTTCGTTCGAATAGAACATTAGCAACAATCGGCAAGGTCCTGTAAAGGGAGTATTGTTAATTCCCTTCACTACATTCCTACTGACTACTAACGTCCGAATCAAATTTGAACAACCACCTCTTTTACAACGATCGCCTTCGCTTTAACCCTGGCATCAAATTTCAACCCCGATGTCGAAGTTATTTTCCCAGTAAACATATCGTGACAAGGTTAGCTGTTACTCTCCGTTCTCACTGCCACCACCGATCACTCGGTCATCTGTATGCAAATATACCACCTCTTTACTTTCTCAAGGTTGTCCGCTCTGTCATTTATCTAAGTGACTCCTTCACGGAACTGTCACCCCGAAGTCCTGCAGTCGTCTCAGTGCTCGCTGGACCGAAGCAGTTATGATTTTTACCGTCCAGGCGACTGGTCGAGCAGTTGCAGCTGCACTCACTTCCCTCTCATGGAGTCGCTGAAAGGATTGGTCTCAGTGCCATAGAAAGTCATTCCTCCGTGATCTCTGATTCTCTCTCCCTATGCACTGCCAGTTCTCTCGTGAATATCATATTTTATGTTCATTTCAGAGTTCTAACAAAAAATTTAAAGTTTCTGCGTGAATTCTTGCGACTTTAGATAGATTTTAAAGTGAGTTTACACTTCCCGTAAAATATTTGCAGCCTCGATATAGATTTTGAGGGTCCCATTTATTTGCCTTGAATTATATTTCTTGTGCACATGACTCCCAGATTTCCTGTATGAATTTTAAAGCCTCTGCAGATACTCTTAATAGTCGCTGGAATCTATGACTCCATTATGTGAATCTCTAAAGTACTGCACCTATGTACTACTCACTCCTCTGAATAAAGAGATTTGGTGGGTTACCAGTATCTTCCTTTAACTACATATGTAGCAGGATATGAGCTCCTGCTGTGTGAGGATGTGTGGCCGTCTGAATTATGTTCAATTATTCTCCTTATATCGGAGCCCTGCAACTGATGATTCTCTATATGACTGTTTGTCAACGTTTGATTTTGTGGGAGATGTTAATGCACACCACAGGGACTGGTTGGGATCTGTGTCGCCGACTGATCGCCATGGTGTGGCTGTGTTGGACTTTTGCACCTTGTCTAGTTGTGTGCAACTAGTTCGTGGGTCCGCGCATATTGCTGGTAATTGTCTCGACCTCGTTATGACTGATGTCCCGGACTTGCTGACGTTGTCAGTTGCGGGATCTACCATGCCTGCGCAAAGCACACATATCCCATACTCACCTGTTTTTGTCTCACGTAAAATTATTTCCAGAATCCCGCTGTCTAGAAGTAGGTCTTGCGATAGATTGATTACTTAATATCCCAAATGAGTTTTGAAGTTGATTGAAGAAACTTTCATAAAATGGTTTATTGTAAACGAGTTTCCAAACGAAATTATAACATTTTTCAATGATACAAAAAATTTTAGCATTAGTTAGAAAAATTGAATTAGCGCCAAGGTGCCAAAGCTATGCCTAAACCGATCCTACTTAATTTTGTTGCTCAATGGTGACCTTTGCTGATGACTTCATGTTGCTCACTAATAAATACATTCTTTACGTCACAATAACCTCTAATCTTTTTCATTGAGGTGCATACGGTATATCCATTAATATACAATTTAGGGAGTTGTACATTATTCATCAGCTAAATCTATGTAGAAGAGTTACCGTACCCGTCGAATGGAATGTTGATCCTCTGTACACTTGTTCACCTCGTCAGGAAAGTAGTCGCAAATCCCAACCATCAGTTGAATATATGTACGGTCTTGAGACTGCCACTCGAATACGCTGTACCACACCTCCACCAACGATCATTAGTTCCTCACCTCACCCACCCTTCGGACCCACCCACCTTCCGGACTCATTCCGGGCCCATCCACCCACCCTCCGTCTAACCGGAAACCTGGCAGTCGACAACTGCTGGTCACACATCGCCCGATTCCCAAATGAAATTTTTGACTCCAGTGCCACCGGTTGAATTCCACGCCACGGAACCAAATAAAGACGCCTGTTTATGAACTGACGTAGTAACTGAATGAGTTACTTCTCCAGCTGCCGACCCTGTCTTCACCGGCTCACTTGTCGAGGAAGATAGGTTCTATGTGTAATATTCTCGATACCTGCTTCTTTTTGTAGGGAAAGAGAGATGTTTCCTAACCCAACAGTTTGAACCCTGTGCGTGTTGACACTTGCCTTGTGAGCTTACGTACACCCATGCAGAATGCAGCTGTCTCTGAATATAAATTCATGCCTTTGTTTAACAAAAAAAATGCAACGAAATACATATGTTAGACTGCGTCAGCGTCTTCCATCGCCTACTGCAGATACATACTTTCAACCCAATTACAATCTGTTCCTGTTAGGTAAAAAGTAATAGTAGTTTCTGCAGATGTCAAATGCAGCGAAATTGTTAAGTGATGTGGGAGCTATACTATTAGGTGCAGCCGATTTGGCGCAGGCTTTTCGGCGCAAGCGCATTGGGCGCAGACTGATTGGTCTCAAGCTTGTAGTTGGTAGCCAGTTCGCCCTCACTATTATGTCACTCCTCGCTATCTTTTCATAGATTCCTTTTAACTATCCAATTTCCAAACATTACCTAACCTAACCAAACATAACCTAGCCTAACATAGTCATACTATATCATGAGTTATAAAATCTTCAAAGTATATACTGGAATATCAATGAAAATAAAATTAAATAGGTGACTAACATAGATCCTACGTAGGCCTATGTACCTACCTGACACATGAGTTTCGCGTTAGGCTACAAGTCTAATACGAATAACCCCTTGCATGAGTGAACCTTATACAATTAAGGTACACCTGTAGCCAGAAGCCATGACTCGATCTTGTCTTGTCTCTTCCGAGATTCGAGCTTGCAAGAGGCAGTGAGGAACGCTTAGACTTAGGTGAAGTTTCTTCACTAAATATTCAAATTTCGATTCATGATTTGCATCAAGATCAATATTATTACAAAAAATAAATAAAGCTAATAGAGTATTGGGTGTCACTGTTTCGTCGGCAAAATTGCGTTATACGGTCAAGAATTGTTTCACTGCATTACCTTCGAAGCCTGGGGCCGGATGCTCCAACGACTTGTAAAGTTACAGGCACCGTAACTGTACAGCTGCTGGCACAAATGCAACCATGTAACTGCTGAAGTTTTCCATTTTTACTTCTCGATTAAACATTTGAGTCTTGTCTATTACTTAGGTATGCATCGGTTGAAGGTTCAAAGCATTTTGATCATTACGTTGTAAAGATCATTATAAGAAAAGTGACAAAGAACTGTACAGTTTACGTTACCGTAACTTTTACAAGGCGTTTGTGCATCTAGCCCCTGGTCCACCTCTGTTACTTATGATTATCAAAAATTCTAGGCGTCGTCCTGTGTCAGTAATTTCTTATACATATAATTTTCTAGCTTTCCACTGCCCAGCAGACTTTTTGAAGTCTTTTCCTATAACTCATTTATTGCAGGCATTACTGTCAGTAGCTCTTTCATTTAGAATAATAATGAAACAATTTTTTTTTTTTTTCAGTAGGGCCTCAAGTTCCCATCAATGTTTTTTTCAGTGATTGTAGCACTTTATTAGCAAAAATGGAAACTATTCAGTTACTGTTTATTTAACTAAAGAAGGCCGAATGTTCTCCGGTCATAAGGACTCCAAAACGGGATGCATAGCGGAGCAAGCCAGAAATAATAAATGGCTGCCGTAGGGCCGTGCCCTGCTCTGCCTATTGTTCCTTAGTCCTTCCGCTACTGACGGTAATTTGAAATAGTTCATGAACTTTTAATTATCAAAAACACCGCGTGTCTCTTCTGTAATCAACTCAAAAACTTGAACAACTATTGTTCATTTATTTCACTTGGTGCACCCAGTTGAACAGTGGGTGCCGCTTAGGGCTAGAAAGGCGACCTATATAATATTCATCATTTACTCCCAAAACTTTTTTGCAACTACCTGGAATCAAGGCCTGAAAACTCCTCTTTACCACTGCCATTATTTGAAAACGCTGTTACGATAATCGTGTCTACATGTGGCACCAAATCGATCGGCTTCTTGTGTAAAGCTTTTGATAGTGTTCACCACGGCTTCTTGCTAAGCAAAATACGTGCCCTCAACATATGTCCCATCTGGTTCTGTAGTTACTTAGATAACAGAGCACACGCTATCATGGTCTCAAGAAACATGTCCCCGTTCCTAGTAAACTCGTTTGGCGTGCTACAAGGTTCCGTACTTTGCCCGATACTTTTCTCCATATTTGTTAATGACTTGCCAACTTTTCAAGAAGACGTTAATCTCTCGATGTACGCTGATGATGTTCAAATTGCGATACCCTGTTCACTAGACAATCAAGCTCTTGCACAAGATAGAGCTGAGAGGATTCTAAAGGAAGTCTAAGACTGGTATGACGAAAATGGACTCAAACTCAATGCTGATAAAACACAGTGTATAATTTTAGGCACGCCCGACCAATGTGCAAGGCTCAAGTCACTTTATCTAACTTTTAACACTACTATTTTACGACCTGTTGAAGTAGTAAAGAATCTCGTAGTATGGTTTGACGAAAATCTCTCTTTTGACACTCATATCGAAAAATTATGTAGAACAATCAATGGTACCCTTATCTTCTTAAACAAAATAAAGCATCTACTGGACGAAAAGGCTCGCCTCCTATTGATACAGTCACTGATTCTCTCCATCTACAACTACTGTAGTCTAATTTGGGGGAAAACTTCTCAAAAGAATATTGCGCAGTTGCAAAAATCGCTCAATTTTGCCGCAAAAATAGTACTGCCGGGCAACTTTCGGAAACGTGATCNAGGTGCCAAAGCTATGCCTAAACCGATCCTACTTAATTTTGTTGCTCAATGGTGACCTTTGCTGATGACTTCATGTTGCTCACTAATAAATACATTCTTTACGTCACAATAACCTCTAATCTTTTTCATTGAGGTGCATATATATATATATGTATATCCATTAATATACAATTTAGAAAGTTGTACATTATTCATCAGCTAAATCTATGTAGAAGAGTTACCCGTTGAATGGAATGATGATCCTCTGTACACTTGTTCACCTGGTCAGGAAAGTAGTCGCAAATCCCAACCATCAGTTGAATATATGTACGGTCATGAGACTGCCACTCGAATACGCTGTACCACACCACCACCAACGATCATGAGTTCCTCACCTCACCCACCCTTCTGACCCACCCACCTTCCGGACTCATTCCGGGCCCATCCACCCACCCTCCGTCGAACCGGAAAGCTGGCAGTCGACCACTGCTGGTCACACATCGCCCGATTCCCAAATTAAATTTTTGACTCGAGAGCCTTCGGTTGAATTCCACGCCACCGAACCAAATAAAAAGGCCTGTTTATGAACTGACGTAGCAACCAAATGAGTTACTTCTCCAGCTGCCGACCCTGTCTTCACCGGCTCACTTGTCGAGGAAGATAGGTTCTATGTGTAATATTCTCGATACCTGCTTCTTTTTGTAGGGAAAGAGCGATGTTTCCTACCTCAACAGTTTGAACCCTGTGCGTGTTGACACTTGCCTTGTGAGCTTACGTACACCCATGCAGATCATGCAGCTGTCTCTGAATATAAATTCATGCCTTTGTTTAACAAAAAAATGCAACGAAATATGTTAGACTGCGTCAGCGTCTTCGATCGCCTACTGCAGATACATACTTTCAACCCAATTACAATCTGTTCCTGTTAGGTAAAAGGTAATAGTAGTTTCTGCAGATGTCAGATGCAACGAAATTGTCAAGTGATGTGCGAGCTGTACTATTAGGTGCAGCCGATTTGGCGCAGGCTTTTCGGCGCAAGCGCATTGGGCGCAGACCGATTGCTTTCAAGCTTGTAGTTGGTAGCAAGTTCGCCCTCACTATTATATCACTCCTCGCGATTTTTTCATAGATTCCTTTTAACTATCCAATTACCTGACCTAACCAAACATAACCTAGCCTAACATAGCCACACTATATCATGAATTATAAAAACTTCAAAGTACATACTGGAATATCAAAGAAAATAAAATTAAATAGGTGACTAACATCGATCCTGCGTAGGCCTATGTACATAGCTGACACATGAGTATCACGTTAGGCTACAAACCTAATACGAATAACCCCTTGTACGAGTGAACCTTATACAATTAAGGTATACCTGTTGACAGAAGCCGTGACTCGATCTTGTCTTGCCTCTTCCGAGATTCGAGCTTGCAAGCGGCAGTGAGGAAGGTTTAGACTTAGGTGAAGTTTCTTCCCTAAATATTCAAATTTCGATTCATGATGTGCATCAAGATCATTATTATTACAAAAAATAAATAAAGCTAATAGAGTATTGGGTGTCACTGTTTCGTCGGCAAAATTGCGTTATACGGTCAAGAATTGTTTCACTGCATTGCCTTTGAAGCCTGGGGCCGGATGCTCAAACGACTTGTAAAGTTACAGGCATCGCAACTGTACAGCTGCAGGCACAAATGCAACCATGTAACTCCTGAAGTATTGCATTTCTACTTCTCGATTAAACCTCTGAGTCTTGTCTATTACTTAGGTATGCATCGGTTGAAGGTTCAAAGCGTTTTGATCATAACGTTGTGAAGATCAATCTAAGAAAGGTGACAAAGAACTGTACAGTTTACGTTACCGTAACTTTAACAAGACGTTTGTGCATCTGGCCCCTGGTCCACGTCTGTTACTTATTATGCCCATAAAAAATTCTAGGCGTCGCCCTGTCTCAATAATTCCTTATACATATAATTTTCTAGCTTTCCACCGCCCAGCAGACTTTTTTTGAAGGCTTTGCTGCAAGTTTTTCTAATTCATTTATTGTAGGCATTACTGTCAGTAGCCCTTTCATTTAGAATAATAATTAAATTATTATTATTATTTTTTGTTTTCAGCAGGGCCTCAAGTTTCCATCACTGTTTTTTTTTAGTGATTGTAGCAATTTATTAGTAAAAAAGGAACTATTCAGTTGCTGTTTATTTAACTAAAGAAGGCCGAATGTTCTCCGGTCAAAAGGCTTCCAAAACGGGCTGACTGGCAGAGCAAGCCAGAAATAATAAATGGCTGCCGAAGGGCCGCGCCCTGCGCTGCCTATTGTTTGTTAGCCTTTTCGCTACTGACGGTAATTTGAGATAGTTCATGAACTTTTAATGATAAAAACACCATGTGTCTCTTCTGTAATCAACTCAACAACTTGAACAACTATTGTTCATGTATTTCACTTGGCGTACCCAGTTGAACAGAGGGTGCCGCTTACGACTAGAAAGGTGACCTATATAATATTTATCATTTACTCCCAAAACTTTTTTGCAACTACCATGAATCAAGGCATGAAAACTCCTCTTTACCACTGCCATTATTGGAAAACGCTGCTACGATAATCGTGTCTACATGTGACACCAAATCGATCGGCTTCTGTTGCCACCAGCAGTGGACCTCGACTCGTTGCGACCATATGCGGCAATAGCTCATAGAGGACCGGGGTGTAAGTCCCGGTGTCTTTTTGGGAATGGGCCTTTTGGTTCGTCTTCTGCCGCCTATCTAATCTAATCTACTTACTGTCATATTCCTGCTTCAGATACAGTCCTGGTTCATCACCTTACGACCAGCAAGCTTTGACTTGTCTGAAAACACTTTGGCATGCAGCAACTTCCAGGAAACAACAAGACTAAATTACCTGTTGCCAAGGGGTCACAAGCGCTTCTAGGTGATGCACAGAAGGCGCCATAACCTGATGTCTTGGTCTATTAGTTTCCATGGCTACGAATCGCCGAGTTGGGTTCGCTGATACCATAAAAGAACCTCGTGCCCTTCTGTTCGTCAGTTTCCGCATCGTTCTCTCGCGCCGTAATTCCAATTATGATAGCTGCTCAGTAACTTCTAGTAGGCATGACCCTGAAACTCTGCAAGGTACTGAACATTCTAACGAAGTAAAATAGCTCTCGATCCGATCGGTAGCGTGTAGATGCACTGCATGCTCGTGCCCACTGGCTGGGCAAATTCAGAACTGCTCTTTCTTCGATCGATACCTATCGAAATTCACTGCTGACCCGCTCCCACTGGGGAAATTCAAAACAGCTCTCTGGATCGATCGATGACCATCGAAATTCAGTGCCTGTGGACGCCTAATGGACAAAACTTAACTCGATTCTATCTCGACCGAACAAAATCCAGCATCGTTTCCCGCTGATTTTTACCGATGAAATTTAGTGTAATTACTTTTATTTTGAGTGTGTGTGTGCGTGTGTATATATATGTCATTCATATGCATGCTCCATATCAACCCTACCGTATATCATGATCTTTCTGTGTTATTTTATTTTTCTTATCACCGGGTTATCTGTGTCTACTTCAAGAAATATCTTCTCCATATCCCATTATATTTTCATCAGCAAGGGAAATAATTTCNTATGTCAATCATATGCATGCTCCATATCAACCCTACCGTATATCATGATCTTTCTGTGTTATTTTATTTTTCTTATCACCGGGTTATCTGTGTCTACTTCAAGAAATATCTTCTCCATATCCCATTATAGTTTCATCAGCAAGGGAAATAATTTCCTTTGTATGTTCACGGTGCATGACGTACTTATATCGCTATTTTTCAGTGCACATGATTTAGGCTTCATATTTTACGTATGATAGCTAGGGTTTTGTAGAATCATAGCAGAGTTGCATCAATTTATCTGATTCCAAAAATAAATCAATTGAATTGATCTTCTCAACGAGGATATGCCTTCTATATTAAGAAATTTCTACTGTTCGTGAGTTCGAATTATTTCTTTTCCACCAGTATTACAACTAATTACTAGAAATCCAAGAGCTTTGGAAGGATCTCATCAAGCCCGAAGAATCTCCAGGCCCCAAAGAATGTTATGTAACCGCGAAGCATCTCTAGAACCCCTCATTCCAGGGAACTCTCTTTCTCGAGCGGGAATCTCCATAGCTGGAGGAAATCTCCATAACTCCAGTGTAGATGGAGCAGGTCGGCAGGTCTGGAGGAAGGACCGCTCGCACTCCACTTATCACGAGCGATTCATTGTGATCCTGGAGAAATTGTGTGTCCGATCTCTAGAGATACGTTCGCCGTCTCTAGATTTATAGCTTATCGAAGGAGAGACTAGAGGTCTGTGTGTCTTGATTCCTGCTGTAACTAGTGCCCTGTTGTCACACTTGTTGACATCTTTATCTTGATTCCTACTGTAACTGGTGCCCTGTTGTCACGGCTGTTGACATCTTTATCTTGATTCCTACTGTAACTGGTGCCCTGTTGTCACGGCTGTTGACATCTTTATCTTGATTCCTACTGTAACTAGTGCCCTGTTGTCACGGCTGTTGACATCTTTATCTTGATTCCTACGGTTACAAGTGCCCTGTTGTCACGGCTGTTGACATCTTTATCTTGATTCCTACGGTTACAAGTGCCCTGTTGTCACGGCTGTTGGCATCTTTATCTTGATTCCTACTGTAACTAGTGCCCTGTTGTCACGGCTGTTGACATCTTTATCTTGATTCCTACGGTTACAAGTGCCCTGTTGTCGCGGCTGTTGACATCTTTATCTTGATTCCTACTGTAACTAGTGCCCTGTTGTCACAGCTGCTGATACCTGTGCTAACTAGTGCAATCTTCAAAGATGTTTAGATTATCGGCGGTCTTTTTGTGTTCTAGTTGCATCAAATTTTTATTAATAGATACAAGAAGACCATTGAACTATGATCATTATCTAGGCCGAGATTTACTCCGTTTCTCTAATCTTTAAATTTCACCAGCAAGTTTGAAAACAAATTCTTTGCAACCGTTGTAGATAGAACTTTTCATTTTGATGTGCGCTGTCATGGCCATCTTATTTGTAAATAGCCTGTGGTAATATATATTAACGACAGCATACCCCTCACTAAGTGGAGGAAACTAATAGTTCTATCTCTAATTTTGTTAGTAGGTTACTTTTATAGAGCTGATGACGTCGGCCTATTTATTCAGCATGTTTACAGCGATTCATTTGTTGGTGAGTACTGGTTTTTGTACAATTAAGATTGCAGTGAAAACGTACCAATGCTACAAGGAGACGAAATTGTCACTGTAACGCCTCCTGCATGCATGCATGCCGTATATCGTGACGAATCGGTTAAAAATTGTTCGCTAATACTGCTGAACTTACTGTAACTTCGTCGTATATTTAACAAGTTCACTGTGTATTATTATTATGCTAGTTCACTAAGTACCTATGTGCGCTGTTGAAGTGCTAGAGCACCACGAATTATGGCTCCTCTTCCATCTGCATGATGTACATCGTTATAAAGCCTGCAAGAAGTGAAAATTACGTCGATAAGTGTAATAGACTATCTGATGTGTAGAGACGAACATAAAACGTGTAATTAAACGTCCTTGTTTCGCTTGAAGAATTACCGATGTGAGGTCTAACATTATCAACAAGATTAACTCCGCGGTTGCCTCAATACATCGAAGCTTGAGTTATTCCACCAATTATCTCTGGAAAAGCGACTCCAACATTTCCGCCGCAGTGGAGGCGAAAAGCTGGACGGGTGCAGTGTATCGGGCGATTTTTCGTTTGCAGCGCCAGAGCAGCTGAGGTGTTGCAGTAATCTCTACATAAGCTGCCAATCAGCCTCAAGTGACGGCTAACGAAGGCAGCGATTCGACCACTTCTTCTTCATCTCTGAATCGCTCACACGTTAAGAGGCTCAATCATCCCCTTTTAACGCGGAAAACCCGATAATTGCTTTATTACTTTGTGAAAATCAAAACGGTATTTCTTTGGCTTAAGCGACAGCCAGAGTTCGTCCGCAACAAAAACAAACATAATATAGCAATCTTCAATTTTGAGAAAAACTAAACCATCATTGTAGCGCTAGTGAAGGGAAATTGGAAAAGGTTTCAGTACAATAAAAAAATAGGTTATATAAAAAAAAACAAGTTCAGAAGGGCGTGCCTACCTGCTTCGATGTTGTTCTATAGTTGCGGTAGTCTCACCTTCAATTATACGCACGCACAGTACGCATCTCGCAACAGGAACTTTTGCAAATTAAGAACCTGGACATAGCTGCAGTATATCTCTTCGTATCATCAAAGCATTTGGCTTGTCTAGATAAAACCTTACCTGCCAAACGATATCAACTTGAGAACGTAAAATTATTTCTGCATAAGAGTAGAAACTTACCAGCATTTAATCCCTTGTAATAGCTAAGTAGAGAAATGTACTCCTTTTTATCGAAGAAGTCTAACCCACCAGCCAGTCTCTCTTTCTAGTAAGCTGCCATATATATATAGCTTCCATTTTTCCCCGAGAACATGGTTTAGTCTTAGGGGTGCCTGCAGGACAAAATTCTCACGATGAAGAGTGCAGAACAACTTACGAAGCAGTCGTGCATCATTTACTGCGTTGCAGTGCATGCTGTAATAATAAATATCAGCTCTTCCTCTCACTAGATTTATTCAAATCTTCTGAAGCAACTATTGAAACCTCAAGATATTTTTTGCAGGCAGCAGTATGCGAGACCTCAAGTTCCGAGTCAAAGTTGACTGAACGATTTCCTGCTTGGAATACAATCGTGTGATTTGCATTCACTGAGGCCGGTTGTGATGAGAAGCTGCCACCAGCAGGTAGTTCTGATGGGAGGAAATGAAGCAACATTTCTAAGTGTGAAAATTGAAAAATATGTTTAGTGCAAGCTGCTGTTCTTGACAGTGTGGGTGACAGGCAGTTGGCAAAATTTATTCTCACTCCCGTGGAAAATTTACTAATAAAATACATACAAAAATATTACTTATTCAAGCAAATATGACTTATGCATTAAAAAACTGTCAGATGAAGGGGCATCGCTTAATATAAGCTAAAACTTGTCAACGAACTATTGAACGGAAGCTACCCAATAATCTTGGACTTGCATTACAACCAAGCACCCATTGTACTGTACATCACAGTCATACACGCACAACGCACCGTGAGAATCTGCCTGCCTGCAAGGTATTGTTTTCCCGATCTTCGCTGTGTACAACTAACTTGTCATACTATCTCAAATGAAAAATTATCGCAGTAGTAAAAGCACAAGGCAATTTTATTTCATCGAGCACCACGCAAACTGTCAGTCGACTCCTTGCGAGAGTATCTTCTGAGGAAAAAGAATAAATGATTCTCCACTTTGGAGCCCTGCTTATGAAAACAAATGACGGGCGGTTAATTCCTTAGTGTTTTCATGGTGATATATTCACACCTGGCTGGCATGGGCAAAAGCAGGAGCAATTTCTTACAGACCTCAACATAAGCTACTGTCACTGCAGACCGACCCCAGCATGAGCTACTGTTACTACAGACCGACCCCAACATGAGCTACTGTCACTGCAGACCGACCCCAACATGAGCTACTGTCACTGCAGACCGACCCCAACATGAGCTACTGTCACTGCAGACCGACCCCAACATG
>LQNS02278076.1:6331353-6353312 GCA_001587735.2 Parhyale hawaiensis | reverse complement strand
ATGAATGCCTTTTAGGGGAGAAAAATTGCGCCAAGCGACGGAAGATTTGCCATTTTCTGCCGAAATGTTGCTGTCTCGAGTAATTCTACTTCCCTCGGTGTTACGCTCTGGAGGAGAGGACCCCCATGCGCCGAAGATGTCGGTGGTTTCTGGAGTGGTTCTCCATCTTTCGCGTTCTTATTTAACTATTCATTTTCCCAATTGTAATCCTCTCATTTAAACTGCTTTCGCATACGCTAGCTTCGTCTTCTTTGTTTTTCAAAAAGGTAATGTCTTTTATGCACTGTGTACGGAATCATCTTAAATGCTGCAGTCATTCTTTCCTTGAAAATGTAAAATATTATTGGTTTACCTCCTAGAGGCGCCAACTAAAACGTCAGTGTTGCGTAGGAATAGCAATGTTTGTAACTTCGTCTATTACGTACGCTGAGTTTTATAGGGTTAAAATGAAGAGACTTCAGCCCAGATATTACTGACTTTCTCGTGTTTTTTTCTTTTAAATCGAAATTACGCCAGCACTTCGATAAACAAAATTTCCAAAGCATGGAAGTGCAGTGGGTAAGTAAAAATCCTGAGTTCTGCATTGATGAGGTATCAGGAAAAGCCCGAATCTCAGAGAGTATAGTCGAAATTAGCTATACCTCGAAATATTTTTTGTAGTCTCATCTTCTTTCAAAACGTGATCACTCCGAATCAATTGATTTGAGTTGCAGCATTTTAGTAGAATTATCTGATTTCCTTCCAATGAACCTAAATGGATGAATTTGAGTTTCGGCTACATCAAGCAGCGTTGCTCTCGCTTCACTAATTTTATCCTGTAGTACCTTTTATTTCCTGCAGTTCCTTGTCTACAAGGCACCTATGTTTACAACGTGGAATTTGCTAAGTCCTTGGCACTCATTTGGTAAAAGTTTTTGATACTTTATAGTTTAACTGTGTTAGTATTGCTCTTTGAGACTTTGATTACTGGATTGGTAGTGTATTCCAAGGTCCTACCTCGACATTTAGGTGGGATTTTCTACTCTTGGTGGGTTCCAAGGTACTTCCCTCCCACCATGCCTTGCTTCTTTCAGATAATTTTCCACGGACAAAGCCTTTTCGTACACTGTGTGTAAATATTTGGCATATTTTGTAAATCCCTTTTCATGCCCTGATTGTACGCAGTGATATCATGGCCATTTGTAGCAATATTTCTTTATTGCACTGACGGTTATTTTCTCTCTACCTGCATGGCCGGTATTCGATTTAAGTTCTGCTACATTGTTCCTCGTTCCACAAGCCTGTGCACTTGATGATCGGTGGGAGCCACTCGAAGGGTTCCTTTCCGTTGCATTTCTGAGCATGTGACAGTAAAATATGTGCCACTCCTCAACGATTCTTGGTATAACCCAGAGTAGAAGGCAGCATGAGTGCATCTAAACACACTACAAACTATATCTCTGTCACCGAGCACAGTATTTACTTCCATCAGGAGACCATTTCCACTCAAAGCGCGTGACACGCGACGACACATAATATGCGCTTCAAACGTAAGCGTCTCATCAAAAAGGACACCGAAGATCTGCAGGCAGCTCGAGTCATGAAGTACAGTGCCACCTATCATCAGAGGTAGATGTTGGGGCAAAAGTGTCCGAGACCGACTGACAATCATATAATTAGTCTCTTGTCTGTATTCAGCTTGACACCTACGGCAAAACACCATGCACTACTGCTCCATAAGTCCCCCTATTTAGGGACTGAGTGACAGCATCACTCTTGCTGGGGGCTCGTACTCCGCTATTAATGTGATATCATCGGCGTAGTTACTCGTCTTGTTATCCAGCGATGAAGCTTTAGCACTAGTGTACAGAACAAACAGCAGCGGGCGTAACACGCTACCCTGAGGGATTCCCAAAACCACCGCGAGAAGGGCGACACTCAAACTACCGTCTACAAACTCATATTGCTTCCGCTCAGAAACACATTTACGAATGATGGACAAGACCTTACCATCTAGTTATACCAGGCGACTCCAATTTACACAGTAGACTCCGTGTGCACTCCGCACTCAGTGTCCAACTGCACAAGGCATGCTTCAGAACGACGATCAGCATTGCCTGTCAATTGTGCGACATTGACAACGAAGCGTCACTGTAAGCTAAATCATTTCTGTACGCAAACTCATCGACGGGTAGCAATTCTGCAACTTCAGCGAAGCAATCTAATTTAGAAACCACCAATTTCTTAAACACCTTCAACAAAAATTGCATCTACCTAATCGGGCAATAGTTTGTAACATTTGCCGACACTAGACCGTAAGGAATAAGAGCAATATTCCTAGTACGCCAACAACGGGGGAAATTCCCAATCGAAACTAGGCATCGGAAAATTACTCCGAGCTTAGGGGTAAGAACGCCAGCAAATTTCCCATAAAATTGGGAGAACATGTCAACCGCGTCCACGCCAGCATATGGATCAAGTTCTTCGAGAAGGGCTTATATAGTGCTAGATCTGGACACAACGACGTCAAACGGGGCTCAAGGTGACATCCATAGACAGTGAGTATACATCCCTGTTATGCTTGCCATCAAAGTGAACCGAGAGGAGCTCCGCCTTAGCTATGGAATAAATTACGATACCTCCACCTGGATCAACCAGGCCTTAACGGCACCTCAGCACCCAAGACTGAACTCTTCAGATCGGTCCACTGACATGTAGATTATTTATCCTCATCAGAGACACCTGGGACGCGTCCTCAAGTGATGATGTGCTGTATCATTAAAAATAAGGACGTCCGTAACTCAATAAGTCATGAACTCAGGAAGTCCAAAACTAAGGAAGTTCATAACTCAGAACGTCCTTAACTTAAGGAGGCCGTATCTCAGGAAGTCCGTTTCTCATGAAGGCCATAACTCAGAAAGTCCATTACTAAGAAATCCATAACTCAGAAAGTCCATAGCTCAGGAACTTCAAAACACAGAATGACAGTAACTCCAAAACGCCATAGCTCAGGAACACGGTAACTCAGCAATCCGTAACTCCGGAAATTAATAACTCAGAAATTTCTAAGTGTAATCCCAATGGTGGACATGGTTAATCCTAAAGTTAACTTCATCAATCCATTCATCAAAAAATTAACTTCGATATTAGATAATTCATTAATGCTTTATAAACTAGAGTACCTAACCTTCAAAAAATAAGGTAAAACTATTCTTTCTGCAAGCAAAAGCGCGAAAATTAGTTCTGAAATGCTTGGAAGTCAAGAAGGACCGAGAAAACATGTATAATTCTATCGAACACACTCAACTGCTATATCCTGGATAACAATATCTGAACTATCAGGATCTAAATTTGGTGGCAGTCAGAACTGAAAAGGCTTTGGCCTCTGCTCAGCATACAACTTTAACTACCACGAAGAAATTCAGCTAAGGAAAACATGGCCAAATGACTTAAACGCGACAGGAACGAAAATTCCATCCAAGGTTAAGACTCTCGTATACCACGCTCAAAAGGATATCAAATAGTACCTAACTACTTTTTAAGCTGTGAGGGCTTCAGAAAATGCGGTACCGCAACTCGAGTATATTCATGAAACGACATATTAGCTATTGTAACTTCGAACTCGAACTTCCAGTCACTTTTTGTTATTCTGTAGATGAATTTTCTCCTATCTAAATCCTTAACATCGTGACGGACTGACGGATCAACCAACCAATCAAGCGAAGGAGCATGCAGCCAACAAACTGCGTCTTTGTATATAGTGGATGTAAGGGAAATTTACTATAATCCGTTGACGTTACTTAAAGTTACAGACAAACAAAGATATGGGTTATTACTCTAAAACTGTCTGAAACACTTACAGAAATGTACTGAAGCCGCACAGTAATCCTATTTGGTTCTTTTCGAGACTTTAGAACACCTGCAAATTTATTGCTTCAAAATTTACTCTGTTAAAGATCAATTACTATCTATGAACTGTGTGTGTCGAGAGTTAAACAAAATTAATAATAGTACTGACACGCGCGTGTAGTGCCAAGCTATCCCTGCGGCATTCACCATTCTCTCTACGGTGTCCAACATTTCCTGCAGAGCTCATTATACTTCCTGCAGTGTCCAGAACTCCAAGGCTCCATTACTTTCTATAGCATTCGCCACTTCCTATAGAACCCACTACTCCCTACAGTACAATATCCATCATACTCTCTAACGTCTTCCACTTCTCACAGTGTCCATCACTCCTAAAGTGCCGGACACACTCCCTGTTAGTAGCTATCACACTATGCGTCCCTCACACCGAGTGCTGGAGGCCGCCACACTCCAAACAAACGCCGAACGTGCGGCGCTTGCCAGCTCCAGACTCCCGAGCTTGCAATTGAAACTTGCCTCTTCTCTTTACAAAGGAACCCTCGATCGTGACTTCAAAGATTTATCTCTTCCGAAACTCGTCCCTCGCCTGAGTAAATACGCTCCTGAGACACACGCATCTCGTATGGCTCCCGCACTCCGGGTCGCCCTTCTGGAGACGTTTCTTGGTTAAGTGTTGTTTGTCAAGCGCTGAGAGGCTAGTTTAGTGCAGGGTACCTTAGCTAAATGCTATCTTAGAGACGTCTCTTATAGTTAGGTGTTGTTTGTCAGTGGCTGAGAGGCTAGTTTAGTATAACGTGGAAATAAACGCTGTTATGGAGACTTTCGTTAGTAACGTGTTATTTGTCAGGGTCAAATATTCAGTATAAGGTTCTCCAGCCAAACACTGTTCTCGAGACGTTTCTTAATTACTTGTTAGTTGCTAGGGACTCAGAGACTAGTAAACCTAATGACAGGTTATTTAATACATGATTATTTTATTTATGGATCTCGTAGCATCTAGGTTATTTTTATATTGCCAAACAAAATGAGTAATTTTCTCAAATCCATTTTATGTTCCTATATATGATACCGATTCTGTCAAGAAATGTAGTGCACGTCCCTGTTTGATCACAGTTAGCTTGTATATATTTAATTTCCAGAAGAGATGATTACGGTCAATTCATCCGCAATGAAGTACCGTTCAAGGCAAAATAAATATCAGTTTTACTCGGAGTAAGTATAGGGGAAACGAAATAACTGAGATACTGCACGGCAGCCTGCGGGCCACTTCTTGGTACGAGTTGGCTGGCACGCTGGCTGGCTGGAATGGATGGCGTAGATGCATGTTGAGATTTTTTAGCTGTAAAGCAGTAGACTTGGGCTCTTCTTCATTTGCATTAGCTGCAAACACTGGCCAGGCGAGAAAATTTTCAGATTTTCAAGTTTTCAGTGCCCTGGAGCTAAATGGCTCTCGATATCCAGGTTACTAAGCTCCATAAATATTCATCCCTTTCTGATTCCTGAAAGGTACATTGTTTGTTAGCAGGTGCCTCCCAAGGAGCTTCAATAGCTCTATTAAAGCTCCTTGGTGCCACCAACTCAATCGTGCTAGTCCAAATGGCTGTTGATCGGATTCAGGCCACGCAATTGAGTCTCTTACAGCTGAAGTAATTTTGAGTATGGAGTACATCAGGACGCCGCCGTAGAAGACCACCTGGTGATGAGAAAGCCATTGCGAACCCACTTTTGGTCCCGCTGCCGAGGACCTTTGTCGTCTCCTCTTATACTTACTCCGAACAGTTTTATAAGGCGGTAAAAATTTATTCCCTACTGTATCTTGGATACTGATTGGTAAATAGATTTTGATTACATTATTTACAGTCTCGGAGAAAATGTGAGAAGAGTCAATATGAGCTCTTCTGTCAGTCACACCAAAAAGTAAACTTTTACACAGTTCTGGCTTTAATGACGTCACCGAGCTAGAATGCTGGAGAGACTGCGGCAGACTGTGCTAGAAGCTTTAAGGCAAAATTTGAACCATGATTCTGCTTTCCATTCCAACCATTTACTCATTTGCTTCCAGGATTAGACGGGCAAAAATCAGTCATCCTTGACACGGTTTCGGAAGGTAACATCGCTGCACATCTCGCCAGAGTTTGGAGAATTGCTCCCAACTATTTCTTCGGAAGCTTCCTGGCCGATTTTGATGCTCTTTGGAGGTTATGCCATGCCATCTCTGAGCGCTCTCGACAGCCAGTTAAAGTCACTCGATTTCGCCCGTTTCATCTCTTTCTCAGACTCGTGGAAAAAAAGCTTATGCTTGATCCTCTCATTATTTGTTTTTACCTCCGTGTTTAAAGCAAACGGAATAAAAGCATGGAAGTATTATAAAAGGATTAAGCAAAAACTTTTTTCTGCGAGTTTGAGAAAGCCACGATATGGCTGAAATCAAGTGACAATTACTGGCTGTCGAGAGAGCTTAGAGATGGCTTAGCCTCCAAAGAGCATCAAAAATCGGCCTGCAAGCTCTTGAAAAATTGTTAGAAGAGCAAGGAGCCAAGAAGGTTTAATAGAGAGGAGAGAGCATTGTCGCTGTACGCCAGTCAAGCCAGATTCTAACTTTTCCTACGTGGCTGATTACTGACGGCGCGGTTCTCCAAGAAATATATTCCTCAAGCAGATAAGTAAAGTGAGTTTAGCGCAGTCTGCAAGGACTATTGGCAGAAGTAAGCTAATAAACTATATATTCCGCGTGATAGGCCCGTAAACTTTATTTTCTCCTTTTGTTTTCCCTGTACAGCCACAGTGCTACAGCCTTCCAGCCGCCACAGCCTTTTAGCCATACCTCGTACATTGTTGTAAATACAACTTTGTGTTCGTCTATTCCTTTCTTGGCGCGCGTGCACTGCAGTAGGTAAATAAAAATTTTTGAAATGCATGACCCAGAAAACTTTCATAAAGTTCAACACAGAATTAGACTACATATGTGCAGCCAGTCAGCAATACTTCAGCCATGCCGGAAACTTGAGCTTCAATTAGTGGCTAGTTTCTCCCTCCTTTCAATTAAACTTCCGTGCATGGAGCAATTCTTCAAACTCTGGCGTGATGCGCACCAAAGTTACCTCCTAAAAACAAATGAAGCATCCCGTTTTTTTGCCTATCTAATTCTGGAAGTAAATGAATAAATGGTTGAAACCATAAGCAGAATCAAAATTCAAATTTCACCTCAAATGTTGTAGACCAGCTGCCGCAATGCTCTTTAGATTTTTAGCTTGGGACGTTATGAAGGCTAGAATTGGATAGAAGTTTTCTTTTGTCTGTGAAAGTTTTAAAGAGCTGAGACTCACTCCCCTTATACAGTCTCCGTGACCTGAAGGCCCAGTCTCAAAAAAATGCAAAAACCCAAGCTTCAGTTTGCTCTGAGCTACTGCCATTTTGCCAATACATAAAAAGATTCATGAACATGTGACGAAAAACCAAAGCCATTGGAGATATGCTATGGATATTAAATCGAGCTGCCTTTGTAAAACGCAGTGGCTCGATGTTGAAAAACAAGTTACAGAAGAGAGATCCGAAGCTACGGAGGGTGCCGCTCCCCGTACGCACTGGCATCAAACTCGTCATTCTGTGTGCGTTCATCACTGTGCGTAGGTTCAAGTAAGCTTCCTTACCGCACAACAACCACCAGAAGCACTACAATAAGCACTACTTTACCTAGCATAACCTAACCTTACCTTAACTAGCCTTACCTAACCTTATATAACCTAACTTTACCTAAAATAACCTTATCTAACCTAACCTAGCCTAACCTTACCTAACATTACCGAACCTTACCTAGCCTTATACCTAACCATACCTAGCCCTACCTAACCTTACCTAACCTAATCTTACCTAACCTCACCTTACCTAACCTAATCTGCGATACAGCGAGCAGTCACAGCTCCCGAACTTGAAAGCTGCCCGCACGTACACCGATGCCTGTACACAAACGTACATAGCGAACGGCGAGTTTGATGCCTGTGTTCCCCGTACTTGTCCAAAAGATATTTTAATGTGTTTATTTCAGTGCTCCAAAACTTCTGAAGGAAGTACATTTAAAGTATTCACTAAGAAGTGCGAAAAAACTGCCATCTCTGCGCAGGTCTTGGTTGTTGATGTAAGACAGCCCATTGTTTCAAAGGCGATCATCATCATCTCGGTCGAAGAGTCCCACTGTCGGAACGCCGTTGAAACGTTTTTGGTACTGGAACGTTTTTATAAGTTGCTCCTGTTTCCTCTTTGTTCAAGAAAGATGAGTCCTATCTCCTGGAAACGACGCCAGTATAGCTTGTTGCGTAACTATGATATTAACTTGGTTGCCTTGCTTTGGATTCTTTCTATTTTCTTGATAGCCCTGCGAAGATACAGGGACCAGAATTGAACAGCTGCTCTGAGTGAGAGCGAACTAATTACGTGGTATAATTAAAAGAATATATACGTAGATTTATCCTAGAAATCCCAGTTATAAATCTCAAGATTTTGTTTGCTATATTTACATTACATTTATATTATCATTAGAGATTTGACTTCGAATATGAATCATTTCCCCCGTATCACATCTACCTACCGCTTTTCATTTTTTCACAACATTCTATTTGCTTTGCTGGCAGCGAATGACATTTCTAATAAAGCCAGTTGCGTAGCTATGATACGCCAAAGATGAACAGAACTTGTAGTGTTGGGCATCTCTGCTTTTTATTTATTATTATTATTATTATTTTTTCAAGAGAATGTGCTGCCGGGAAAGCATCCGCCACTACAGGGCGATATCTGAGCAAATACAATGACATCTTGAGAACAGAAGATTACCCTATTGCGAGTGAAGAAATTCCCCGAATCTTTTTTCTTTTACTACTCAGCTATAGCATTAAATAACACAGAAAAGTAACCACGGGCTCCGAAATAGTGAGAAAATACTCGGATACACCAACAAAAAATTGAAACGTGTACCCTTAATGAGGGCTAAATTATATGTAAACTATGGGATACAGAGCTTAGAAAAGCTCTGGAAATGCATAAGTGAACATTGCAAGACATACCGTCATATTTCTTTGTATTGAAAAAAATAGAGGATGTCTTGGTTAATTCTATGCTTCCATTGTGATAAAAAGGACTTCTTCAAGACAAGAATTTTATTAGCCTTATTATCACAATGGAAGCATATTTCTTTGTCTTTATCAAGTGACAAGTGCGAATTCTTTGCTGGCAGAACTAATGCGTGATTCAGTGGTGAAATCGAAGTGCTAGGAAAGGTTAGACAAGATGTAAAGTAGACGGACTGCTTAACGATAGACTGGGTTAAGCGACGGACGTGAATTCAGACGGGGTGGGTTAAGATATGAGTTCTACCTCTAATTAAATAAGGTAAGTAGAAACGTTCGTTTGCCGTGGAATTTAAACGGGTGCAGCTTGAATAAATAAATACACGAAGCGTTTTTTATATCAGGATGTGTTGGAAGATTTATCGTGGTTTGATATTATGGGAATTCCACGGATCCTGTTAAACAGGGCAGCTTATAGGAATTACTCTCAGCAAAGAGGCTGGTCGTAAGATATCACATATAGTCTCGGTGTTGTTGTGAAGTACATGCGGCATTGCCGTGGTACAATGTAAAGGTTTCACTGATTCATATGGAAGACGTAGCCCGACCGTGCCAGTTTCTTTTGAGCGTGATAGATGAAAGGCTGTATCATTATTAGTTTTTTTATCCTCTCATGCTGATGCTATTTTGCATCATGCTGTATTTTTTGGTAGCAGTTGTAGCTTACCGCAGAGCAGAGGCCAGAACATTTTCAATTCACATTGCAGCCAAATTTCGATCTTGATAGTTCAACTAACTGCTGGTCTCCATGATATAGTAGGAGCTGAGCATTTCCGGTGAATTCTTTTGATTGAATTGTATTTTCTTGGTGTTACTTGACTTTTAAGCATTTCCAGGCTGATTTTCGGGTTTTGGCTTGCAAGAGGCAAATTTTGTTTTAGCAAACTCATGACAGCACAAAATTCGTTACTTTAATGAAAGATTGGCCTACAGGTATGGTCGAGGCATAGGTTTTGCAAAAAATCTGTACCACAAGCGAGAATTACAAAAGGCTTCATTATGAATTATTGCCATCATTTTTTACGGCTGGATGCTCTAACTCTCCATATAGTTGTGGTTCCTTCACAAATCCTGCATAATAGGCAGCGCTATTTAAATTGGTGAGTAAGTTTTACTCATTTTACCTAATTATCGCTCAGGTAGGTGTATGCGCAATGCAAAATAACATGATATTTTCTCGATGGCTATACGTACATCAAGAATGGCTGAAATATTGCATTGACATTTGGTTTTATATAGCGTATTGTAAAAAATACTCCTCTCGCAGTAGACGCTCGTACATAATTTATGTTAGACGGTGATGTTTCAGTTTCTGAACTTGCTACACACATTTATTATAATTATATACATCGCAAATAATGTAAAATATACCTTCATGCAACTGGTGTACGTGCATCGCAAAATCGCATATAATCTTGCATAACCAAGACTTTACAAATTCTCAATTACTAATAGTTTTGTTTTCACTTATATATACATTGCCAATTAAGGTCCGGAAATGTAATTGCAGAGCTTGTATGACTTTTGCCAGGAACTTATTGCGGATATTGCTCGTTAACTCTTAGTGTTTTGGCAACTGGAGCAATTATGTTATTGAATTCCGAGGCGAATATTCGAAGTGCAAAGATCTTAATGGAAATCTGAACTTTCGTTCAATAAAAGGACTTGGGGCAAAGCTGCGAAAAGTTCCCTGAAGAAAAAATAAGAGAGCAGTTTTTGGCACTCGCCAACGAGGCAAATTTGTGCGATAATTGGACAACGGCAGGGACAGTGTGGGGACTGGGAGTGAGGGGACTAGGAGTGAGGGGACTGGGACTGGGGACATCTAACTCCTGACAGCGTAAGAATGGAGACGGATGACTGCTTGCTGCGTGGGCACTGGAGACGTCTGACTACCGGTAGCTTGGGGACTGGAGACGTCTGACTACCGGTAGCTTGGGAACTGGGGACGTCCGATTGCTGGCAATCTGGAGACTGGGAACGTCTGACGCATGGGTTTCGGCCGACTAGAGACGTGTGACTGATGGCAGAGAAGGAACTCGGGATGGCTGACTGCTGACACAACATACATACGTCACAACGCAGATATTGATGCATTCGCATTCTTTACAACTGACTCCCTACAAGCTGTTGTATTTAATGCTAACTTAAGTTTCGCATGTCGTTTTATTTTCTTGTTAGTGGTATTGGGTGGTCGTGTAGTTTCCACCTGACTATATAGAGCGAGACTAACAGTTAAACAAACTTACCTCAGTATGCAGCATATTTTATCCAGTAACAGAGATTAGTATTGCTGTGATCGCTCATTACCATTCCATCCAAAGCAAAAATTACTGTAGTTTCTTGTCAACACGACACAGTTTCTTTTTCAAATCCTAATTGCTACAATGCATGACTATTGAATCTCATGCATATATGGAGGCGGGACTGTGCGGAAGTATAAATATTAGAGCAATGTACCGTGACGCTCCGACATTACTTATGCATCGCTGTCTCTGTTTGCTCATGCATGCCATTCTCTCCATACGAGCGCTTCTTCGTGTTCGGAGGTAGTTAATATACGCAGCTTTTGTGACCTTTGCATAACTGCGGAGCGTCGCTGCATATTGCATGGCTAAATAACTTCTCGACCGCATCCGAGATACCAATCAATGCTTAACAGAAGTTTCTTGTATTATGTTCGATGTGGATGAAGCGCTGAAATTGAGTTTAGGCGGTGCTAGTTTTGTCATTAGCTCACATCGTTCATGTTTTAGACGTCATTGATGGTGCTATTCCTACGCAAAAAAAATTGCTTCGGGGGCTCGTAGGGCTGGTATTGTTCGAATCGACCTAGCTACATATACTAGATATCTTCTATATGTAGGCGGACTCGCGTGTGAGCCTTTTTCTCGTGACAGACTGATCAAATTCTCATGATAATGCAAACACCGTGAAGCGCGTCCTCATTCTTACCAGGTGGAAGTGACGTTTCAGATCGTCTGCAATTACCGTCAGAATGTTTTCACGCTACTTTTAGAAAATGTCTTACGTGTGAATTGGCTTCTGATCGGAACACTAAGCTTGCATTTTACCGATAGTTTGGCTAAAAAATACTCTCCGATGTACATGCAAAAAAAAACTCAATGTTTCACGCTAGCGTGAAATGAAGATGGGAGAGAATTCTCACGCAATGAGGTTGTCTTTTCCAGGCTGGCAGAAGGATTTGCTGACCATGCGTGAGTAGCGTGATTAGAAGACTGTCGTGTGAACCCGTCCGTAATCTCACAGCGACGAAGCAGGTCTCAACCTTTACAGTTACTTTCATTTGCTAGCGAAATCGTTACTATGATAAAAGTTGCCGACTGATTGCTTAGTCTGTCAGTCGGCGAAAGTTTTAAAGTTGAGTATTTAATGACGAACGCATAAATAGGTCATGAGTCTCAGCTTATGTAGCTAACATTAGCATCGATAGTGAGTTTATTTTGTTTACGAAAAGCTGCAAAAATCCTGAGAGTCTTTCTGAGTTTATGGAATACCATGCACGCCTAATGGACGAATGAAGTACCGCTACGCTTTTGAAGGGTTTCGCGTTGAACACTATGACAAGCATGGTTCATAACAATAACTGCATGGGTTTAAGTCTGGCGAGCTAGAAGGCCTACATCTTTCAGTACAAAAGGCAAACTATAATTTCTCTTTAGCTGCTCCCGCACAGCATTAGAAGCTTGGACGGGAGATTCTTGGTTGAACATGGCTGACTTAGGATTGTACTGCTTCCTGATCCATGGCATTCTTTCAACATGCTAATGTACTCTTCGGAAATAATTATAAGTCTCGTTATGATAAATTGGGAATGCATCACTCACCCGTCAATTGCAACGACTCCGTGACAGAAGATAAATTCACTCTTCATCCCACTTATTCCACGGCTTTCGCAAGCTTAATCATGGACTCTCAAGTATCTGCGCTGATTTTCTGTTACGATTCTCAAAAAAAAAAAAAACAGAGGAGTGCTTATAATCACTTCTTGGCTTACGACGTGATCGCTGGATATCCCCTGTATCCGATGACGAAGCTACCAGTACTGGCCATACGAGTGTCGCCTTCAGGGAGTGGGATTCATCTCTCTCGAGCAAAACGACTCAGGGGGCAATAAATAGAAACATTCGTGTACTTGAATGGCTTCAACGACGGGCCTACAACGGGACTCTTTGACAGAGGCGTTAATGATCACCTGAGAAACAACGGCCAAGAACTCAAGCATGGAGATCGAAAAACTACTCTCAGGCTACAATTTTTTCCGTTCTTCATAATAAATATTTGGAATAGACTCCTCTCCCAAGTTGTCAGTATAGAGACAGTCAATGCATTTAAAATTCGTATTGATGAACATTGGAAGCAACACCCTCCACAGCTAAGAAATACTCATCTGCCCGGAGTCGCAAACTTTAACGGCCAAGGCTTCAGAAGCTCCCCTAATTCATTATTTTTCATGCCCAAGTAACTTAATGCCACCGAGCTCCGCGGATCTGCAGCACTTAATCATACTTGTGCAATCTACTCCTTGGCGACAGCCGGTACTCAGTGGAGTCCCACAAGGCACCGTGCTTGGTCCAGTACTCTTCCTTATCATGAATAATGAAATGGGGCACCAATGCAATTTTGCCGTTCCCTCATCGTTCGCTGATGACACACGGATATTAGCAGCGGTACAATCAACGGATGACGTACGGAATATGTGCAACTAGACCTAACCAACATCTTTCTCTGGACATCGTTAACAACATGACCTTCAACGAATCCAAATTTGAACTTTTACGATACGGAAAAAACTTCTCCCTTACTGAATCCATGTCCTACACGACGAGAGTTGGGAGCGAAATCGAGAAAAAAGCAAATTTTAAGGGATCTTGGGGTGAGAATACAAGATGATGGCACGTTTGAAGATCATGTGGCTCGAGTTGTTACCGTAGGCAAGAAGTGGAGCGGATGAGTGCTTCGAACTTTCTCTTCACGATAGGCAGACACAATGCCCACCTTATGGAAACAAATGATTCTGCCAAGGATTGTATACTGTTCACCTTTTTGGATGCCAAGCAAACGGAAAGACTTAGAGCGCCTCGAGGCGATACAGAGATCGTTGACTGCCAAAATCCGAGGCATAAAAGATTTAAACTATCACGAAGGCTCAACTTCAAATGTACTCAATTCAAAAGAGATTCGAGCGCTTTACGATCATTCATATTTGGAAAATTCTAGCAGGAATTACTGTTAATGTCAATGGGCGAATCCAGTCCAGACACTCAAACCGTATTGGTCGCACTTGTGATATGCGCATTCCGATCAAAACTGGTGGTGATGCGATAGTCTTAAAGTATTCTAATAGTTTCGTAGTCCGAGGGGCGAGATTATTCAACAAGATGCCTCGTCACATTAGAAATGTCACCGGTACAGAGACTGCGAAATTTAAACACGTACTGGACGCATGGTTACTGAAAGTGCCAGATAAACCTGCTGTAAGCGGCTACGTGAACTGTGGGGACAACTCGTTGTTAGCCACCTCGCTGGTCACGGACTGCAGCATCACCTCTGCACAAGATGGGCCTCGTGCGTAACGTCGCCTGGATCTCGTCCGAAGAATCATCTAAGGTATCTAAGGTAAGGCTGAGTTTAGTCTCTTGTTTTTCTTCTTATTTTCTTCCTCGGATGTCTAGATGATTCTGATACACTGGCAGTAGCTCATAGAGGGCCGGAGCGTAAGTCCCGGCTACTCTCTGGGGATGGGCTGTTGGTCCGTCTACTGCCAGCTGTCTAATCTAAATCACATTTCCCTCTTGATTGTTTAATTCCATGCTATTGTTAATATCTAATTTACACAAATCAAAAGTTGCAAAAAAACATAGCTAAGTTATAAATATTTACGTTTAATTTATATATATTTGCATCAGTCTTAATTTTCGCAGTTTAATAATTTACTGTTCTGCCGCCAGTTTCTATTCTTAAAAATATAGAAATATTTCTGCCCTCTTATTGATTATACGTGGCCTGAGTGAATATTTCTTAAAAAAAAAAAATTAAAAAGCACGACTTGTGAACTTTGCAATATGCACTTCAACTGCCTGACCAGCGTAACGGGTGCGTTTGTGCTCACCTGCGTAACGGGTGCGTTTGTGCTCACCCATGACACTCTGACTGAAGGACAACCATCGCCCCCATCGTCACCCAGTCTTATATTACATGACTTTTGTGCCGCGCTGTGAATGTCCATATTGATACAACTGCCTTAGGGAAGCCCCGCAAGCAGTAAACAGAAAGAACGTCAACAAGAACAGGAGCTGCAGCTCCAGCGACCGTGACCTGCATCTCATGCAGCCTGGCAAGCCCTGGCCAATTGCACTTGTTTCAAAGCAACGCGTCAAGTGACGTTGGAAAAGCTAGAGCATGTGCCGGGGTGATGCCGAGCTCCTCGCACAGCGCTCACAAAGGTCAGCGGGATGATTGTTATTAAAGATGCCGTGAACTTCTCTCCGCTTGTGGCCATCACGCTACAAGTCTTCTGTTCGTCATGGGTCTATGTTAGTTAGTGTGAGAGTGAGGTGTAGTGTGTGATCGTTACGCTGTCCATAAAGAAAGAAGGGAAGAAAACGCATTAATTATGCTTCATCCGGATGCTTCAGTGCTCATCATGAGGAGGAAAGGTATTTTTGCTCTGAGGGTCATCATATTACACGGTTAACCACCCTATAAATATTCGCCATCTGAAGCAAACAGAGCATCCATGATACGGACTCGACCTCAGGATGATGTGGTTTTACGCTGCGCAGATACTAAAAGAATAGGAGTCCAAGGAGCGGAACTGACCACTTGTGAACACCTTCGGCCGAGTTACAAATGTAACAAAAAGGCCGAGGATCTAGAAACCATCGGCCTAATCTTACTATCACGATTGAACCCCAACTGCCCACTACCTCCCTTCAGGAAGGACGAACGTCTCTAAAACTCTTAGTGAAGAAACCCGGACAATCTGCGGACTGAGACAGAATGGCTACAATTAAGAACGAGAACGCTAAGCCGAGTCGGTAGGTATACATAAAATGCTCGCCGAGTAGAGTTAAAAGTATATCATACATATATATGCTGCGTATACATATGCTTGCTTGTATCAAATAACATCAGCATGAAACTTTTCTATTACACGATCCCCTTGTCGGGTGTACTGATTGGTATTTTACCAATCAATATGTATCTACAGCATATTATACCCGACCATAACATGCAGTATGCCTCACAGCTTTCGTTAATGCGATATAGGAGTCTCGTGATCGTTCATTATACTGTCCCAATTGTATCCATCATAGATAAAGCGGCTGACTGGTAAACAGTCTTTGTTTCTGGGTAGGATTTCTCGCCGTCTCATAAGTTCTAGGGCCCAATAGGTTTTCATAACTTGATATGTAATCCGCCGCCCCAAATATACAGAATATTTTGGATACTTAGGGCAGGCACTGTCGAAACATTTATCATTATGCGAAAAAAATATAAAAATGGTGAAGAAGGTCACTGTATTGTAATCATATAAGCCGTCATAAAATTATATTGGATAATATTGATATATTGTCGCAGCAGCAAAGAGTAATAACATTGCTAGATTATTTTATTCAAGATAGACACTGCCCACTTTGCCTATACGGAATTAGATAATGGAAACAACTCATAATGCGATTTCTACAGAAAGCGCTTCTGTGCAGCCCCTATGTTGTCATTGGGTTTCTTCATTGACTTCTCCAGATGTGATCATCCAAAAGAGATCTTTAAATTGAATTCTTGAATCACATCACGGAAGTATTTAAGGTATGTCTTGTGCACAGTGGCATTTCTATTTGAACCTGATACTACTGTACAGTCTTAGGTCTGTAGAGTTCGGATGTTTCTTTTATTTACCCATGATGGATTTTATTAACCTAAGATAGAGTTCTATTTCCCATAGGATAACTTTTTTAATAATATACTTTTATGGATACAACGACAGTTAGTACGTAAACTAATATTTTTTATTTACTTGCCATTCACCCCTGTTTACTCCCCACTCTGTTTTTCAAACAGAAAGCCAAGGTAGTGTGTGTGTGTGTGTGTGTGTGTGTGTGTGTGTGTGTGTGTGTGTGTGTGCGTGTGGTGGTTGTGTTGAGAGGCAAAGAGACGGAGGGGGTGGGGAGTGACATGGGTTGGGGGATGAAGAGAAGCGAGGAGATGAAGCGGTATCATGGATACCGCTAATGGATTTAAGGGATCAAGTGACGCTGTATTTTGGTGCCCGCTATCCTTTTTTAAAGCAGCAAGAGCAGGGAAAGGAAGCAGAGCCGCAGCAGCAGCAGCAAGCCAAAAGGATCATTTCACCATTTCGCGGTAATTTTTACGTCCTTGTTAAGGGCAAACTATTGTTGGCTAAATAAAACGGGGGACTTAATGAGTTATGGAAATACCTTGTATTTTTGTACAATGTAAACAATAGGGAGGGAGAGTTTAGGGGCTACTGCTGGCTCATGCAGCTCCTAAAGAAGCGAGCTTACCATTACCGGGAGCCAGTGCAGAAGTTTCCTTTCTACACTTTATGATAATACTAGTGGACCCGTGCGTGAAAAAATTCACGCAACAATAGATATATAAATTTACTTAATATAGGCCGGTGCGGAATCTTCTTATCTTTGACTTGCTTCTTCTTTATCGCAAGAATTTTGTGATTACATATCTTCATTGAATGTACTTTCCTTACTAAAATACATATAGAGGAAAACGCTACGACGGCCAACTCAAATTAGCGTAGGAGATACGTGCTTTCTACTCAGCAGTACACTTCAATTCGTCTTCAGCACACTCCTTCCCTCTCTTACATAACATGCAAAAAAAAGAAAACTTTATTAGTAAGCGCTGAAAAATCACTGAAATTCATTTCCGCTGCGTATACAGAATACACGGTGAGATATTTCAAGCATAACAAAATCTTTTCTTTCAAGAAGTTGGAATAAGTAATTGCTACATCTACTGCACCGGAAAAAAATTAGTTTCTCTACGCTTCGCTGATTTGCTACAAAATGTATACATCGTAAACCAAAAAAATACATAATTTCGATGTAGAGTAAAGTAATGAATATCAGGCTCCACGGGAACAGCAAGAGAAGCTGGAAGAGCAAGAACTGCATTCATTGTTACCTACTAACGATTAGCAATATTATTTACCCACAGTCGATATTGCTTCTAATGAATATGGGGGTCTGTATCCAAGATATTCGAGGGTGGCATATAACTCGGACTCGGAGAAAACTTGTTCTGTTGAAAAGAGAACCCAAATTTGAGAACACCATTTGCTGCTAAGAAATCATCGTGGTTTTTACGCTCGTGCTGACCGCTGAAGAATATCTAACCTTTTGCCTCGATAATTATGCAGCCAAAATAAGACAATCAGTGTAAACTAAAGATGGCTGAAGTTTGGATGGAGAGGACCTCAGAAAAGAGTACACATCACGATGGAAGAGATTGTTTAGAGAAACTGTATGCATCTGCATCGAGTGGACTTCAAATTTGTCAACGAAAGACCGGAATCAGACATCCTTTTAGAGTGCCATCATCAGCAACCTGGAATATTTTCTACCTATCAGTTTCCTATGAAGCTTGACAGGATCAGCACAGTCTTTTAGCCGATGATTAAACTGATGAAGCCAGGAAGGCCAGAGCTAATTTTTGCTTATCTATTTCGTTAAGAGCGTGACACCCAAGGAGCTTGTTGAAGCTCCTTGGTGACACCGAGCATATAAATATATATATATATATTAATGGTTGTTTCAGAACTTCCACTAGATTTTTATTATTTAATTGGCCAATTAAATAATAGAAATCCAGTGGAAGTTTTGAAAAACCCTTTAACAAATATGGAACCTGGATGTCCTCTATTCCAACGAATAAAAAAATATATATATAAACACAAGACGGTCATTCTTAGTATTAGACTATAGTGTGCCCGGCCCGTCATAAATGACGGGGAAGAATTCCTGATGATATTTTTCCGTTACCAAACCGTCTTTAACACAACACCCAACTGAAAAATAAAAAGAAGAAATATGAACATTCTCCGTCATCAACCTGCGGAGCAGCGAAACCCGTCTTTTCTGTCTCTGACATAGCTGCAAATCTAACTGCTTTCTGCAGGTAGTCTGATATTGACTCGGTATCATGGATACGCCAAAATATCATATAGTTTGAAATTCTTTTGGTCAGAGAACAGCAGTTTCACCGACGATTGCATTATAGTTGGAAGAAGATCTGATGCAACGAAATTATCTGAGGGAAGAAGCTATATAAGAATCAAGATGCATAGGAATATTAAAGAAAGCTTCTGATATCTTCAGTGCTTCGATTTCAATTTCGGCCATGCAAGATGTGCATTCAGATATAAAGTCACCCTATACTTTGCCATAGATTCGATGTTTGCAGACGGTAATACTCGTACAAATCAGACTCCATGGCAGCGCTAACAGACGCTTTCAATTTCTTCATTGTTTGAAGTTCAACTGTCGTTAATAAAAATACGTTTGACATCAACAGCAACCTGGTCTATTTTCTGCCAATTAGTTTTCAATGAAGCTCGACAGGATGGCCACACTTTCCAGCCTGGCCTAATATCCCCTATATGTTTTCTGAAAGCGTGACAGAAAATGGACGGATAAGCAAACAAACAAACCGATATATACACATCGGTCTTTATTATTTTGTAGATACTTAGTTTTCTGTTTGATTATGTATCTATTTATTTTTTAATTTATGACTTTTCTCTGCAGTAATTTCCTCCAAATTTTTACAATGAAATACATAATGTAGCAATAGCTGTAGCTACGGAGGATTAGTAGAAGGAAGAAACGAAAAGCCTCTGTGACGAAGCTAAAATTTCCGGCAAAGCTAAAGCCTGGCTGACCGGCCGTACATATGTATTGCAATACGGTGTTTTTGAAAGGTTTCTGGGTAGTACACTGCCAAAATACATAAATGGATATTTTAGTGTGCTCGTGTGCATACGAGAATCGACGCACGCCTAGTTGTATGCACGAGGAATGGCTCGAGTGCTGTAGCATCGTGGCTGGAGAGCGCCGTAAGAGGATAATATAAAGTTTCTCTAAACTGTAACAGATTTACGTTGCAAACCATTGGTAATTCTGTAAATATGTTGTGGAGAACGTGCTAGACGGTATCAACGCACCGTTGACACGCACAATAAAGCGTGAAACCCCAACCAGCCTGTCAACATTTTCACTGAACGACTGATATATAGGCTTCAGTGAAGCGAAAGTTGCTAGTGTGAACTCGTCTTTACACATGTTGTTAGTTGACTGACTGTGCGTTTCGTCAGTTAGTGTCTCCTTCCCCAATTAAGTTGATATATTAGATACCAGTAATAGACAACACCTATAACCGAGGCTCCTTCCAGTTGAAATATTTAGTTCTTTTTCAAAATTCTTCTGAGCATTACGAAGTGCGTTATTTATCTTTCAGTTCCCTGGCAGACCGTTGACACTTTTTCAGTAAAACTACATACATGTGACTCAGAGTTTATTACTAAACAGTCTGTCAGTGCGCTGCTTTTTAGCTTCAACAGCTTATGGCTAAGAGTTGCATTGCAGTAAAATTGGGTGCGGGTTTCTGCTTTTGCTTCTAACACCCTGTTTTCACCAGGCAACCTTTCTGTGAAACACCTCTATGCCCTCTAGGATTGGCCTACGTTCGTGGGGTTCCACTCTCTATGCGGTAGAATTTCGAGGTTTGCTTCACCATTTCCCTGGTAGGTGTTTTATAGATGTTGTAGTTGGTGTATTTTTTGGTGCAAGATTTAATGATGAGATATTCTGACCTGAGATAGGAGCTCCTTAAAATTACAGGGAATTGCTTGATCAACGACTCGGTATTAGTTCTCCATTTTCTGTACATCGGAATCACAGTGACAGGTACAGATACGAAGGCGACGCACTTAGCAGACATTCACGTTAAATATAACCAATGGCTATGGCAAATGATGCCATGACATCGTTGACGTACTCTACGAGATGCCCAGAACCTGAAGTAGAGACTAGAGAAGCAAGATCAGAGGCCGCAAGTCGCGTCCGCGTTCCCGCTTAGAATTGTCTTGATCGCACAGCAGGATGTGGAATCCACTCAGTTATAGCCCGGCTACGTAAGATAATTTTGATCATAGAACATTACCCTCAGACATGAAACTCAATTTTGCTTCACTCTCTGCCCATAGTTCGACATTCCATTGGCTGGATTTGGCACTAAGTGCGTTTATCGGGTTTTTGCTAGATGATTAATTACCTGCAAGGAATCGCAGCCATCTTCTCTGGAGAAATTCCTTAGCTATCTGAACTCATAAGCATATAGGGTGAAAATTAAACTTTCACACGACACCGATCGGCAATTGTAAACAACCAAGGACGGTTCGTAGATAAGCTCTTCCTCTCTCTCCTCGCTGTACTTTAGTTGGACTTTGCGTGGGAAAATTTGGAAACAGTTAACACTCTTGTTAGAGGGCGAGAAATAGTATGTATGGCATGAATTGTATTCCAATCGGGACAGTTGCCTTTGTTATCACGACGTGCAGATTTTAGTGATGAAATACATGGAAACAGATTGTTTTCTTTGTTTTTTGACAATTATTGAATAAATACGGAATACTAAATAGAGTCAGAATTATTGGAATTACGACATTGGTACGCGCATTTGCTCTTCCAATATGCCCTCCGCCTTTTCAAGCAAATAAGAAACATTAGTATTTTTGCATTGTTGAACTTTAGCACAGCATTGCCTCCCGATCGACGCAGTTGGGAATCATAAAGTGGAAACTTCTTCCACAGAACGAGGTGTTGGGCAAAGAGCGTGTTTGGCAATCAAATTTGAACCGTATAAAGAGGTTACTGTGCAAAACGAACCTGTGGATTGGTAACACTGATTAGTAAGCCCACAAATTTGCAA
>LQNS02278076.1:6303676-6318648 GCA_001587735.2 Parhyale hawaiensis | reverse complement strand
GTTCTCCTCCACGTCCGGATATCTAGTTATCAGGCACGCAAAGAACAATAAATAAACATACACCATAAACGAAGGGAATCATCAAAAAATTACAAAAAAGCAAAATGCAGTGCCACTGCCTCGTATACAAGGAAGTGAGGACAAGATTCTTGTAATTTTTACGTATAAACATTAGGCGGCCTGGAGTCGAGCAGCAAAGCGAGCATTCGTGCAGCCCTGCAATAAAAAACAAAGGTTCTGCTGGCTGTATTGCCAGGCCTCTGGTGAGTAGTTTGTTCTGAATATATGCTCTCTACTGCTAGATGATTGTGAATCTTGGCCAGGGCTGACAAGCTTATTAATTGTGGACGTCTGCCCAGTGCTGGTTATCTTGTTTTGAGTAGATGCGTCGATCTGACTTGTTTATTGTGAGACATACCCTGGACTGATTTTCTTATTGTGAAATGATAAAGTGTGCTGACTGCATCATTCTCAAGCCTAAATATATGATATGTAGCTGGTACGTGTGCTGGTATTGACTGTTGACATATTTTAGCTCAGCTGATGCAAAAAAATTCATGACCCAAGTTTTAAAGCTGATATAAAATCAAGAATTTTAATTGATTAAAGTCAATTCACTTATCACTATAAGTCAAAAGTAAATGCCCTTATCCATCTAAGTGACAGCATTGATATGCGTCAGCATAATTTCGTTAGATAATAACAGTGGCTACACGATTGACTACTGTAATTCCTAGATATGCTTATATTAATACTAGAAACGATATAGAAAGATAAATTTTTACAATGCTATTGTAATCGTCCAAGTCAGTAAGACTTCTATTAGTAGTACTGTACCATAGACCGCAACAGTACTTGATTCTTAGGTCCAAGTGGCTTCTGACGCTGGCTGCCAAAATGGGAAAAATGGGATTTTCTCAAGAGCTACTTTGAACATGTAAAGACACGGTCATGCATGGAACCTCCTAAGTGCATCCCGGCCGTATCCAAGATACCTTCTCCGCAAAAACAATGTTGGGTACCTTGGAATTTTTTTCTTCATTATTAGATAGGGGGAAAAGAATAGCTCCTGAGAAAATCCCATTTTTCCGTTGCCGACTTTTGGCCGCCAGCATCAGACCTAAGAGTCAAGTTCTGTTGCGGTCTATGGCTGTACCGTAGTATTTTTTCACAAGATGGTTGACCTTGACTAATGTTAATTCACAATTTTGCTACTGGAATTGTTTCAGCTGTAAATTCGATTCCACTTTATGATTCGAATTCCAAACTTCTAATATTTCACTAGCATTTTTCCTGCAGAACGCCCACCGGAAGCATTTACTGAAATTTTATGTAATACTCTTCCTATTGAACTACCAAAAATGATTATAAAAAACGACCCGCTAGCCACGTTTTAGTTAAAGATCTAAAATCAGGTACCAATATTGAATTACTATCAGCTTTTAATGGTTAACCCTTTAGCCGGCAAGTAGCTTCATATATATATGGTCGCGTGGATAATGCTATAGCTACCACAGGGTTTTTCTGTTCCCGGTAAAGGGCAAAGTTCACAGAAGCAAAGATGCAATATTTTTTACAAGCCAATCTTATAATTACGTAGGCAATATATTAAACTTTGAGAAACGTCTGGTGTTCGTTTACTTTAGGAATACGATAGACCCTAGTAGTTGCAATAGCATGTTTTGCCTTAAACTGAGCACATAGCACAATATTATCTCCTGCAGACGAAACACAAGAACCTCCTGCCGTGCCGTCCATCCCTTAGGTAGCAGCATCACCAGCTCTCTCCCGGCCGTCCATATTATTAAAGTGGTATCCTCTGTGTAAAAACACCTGATGGATCTCTGGACCGTAAAATTCAGTTATAAGCTCCCGTATTTTGTTTCTGGTCCGAGGTACCGGCATGAAGCAACCTCCTGGCCGGCAGAACGGCTCCCTTCATCAGCAACTTTTAGCAAGAATACCTCTGGCCGGCATTGTACAGTGCCTGGAGCCGCGTAAAATCTCTCCGGAGCCCCTAATGAAATGGCCGTATAAATAGCTCGTCCCTGAAAAACAAAGCGTAATTAACTATCAAGCAAGATTAGTGGCTGTCTGATTCTCGAAGCAGGCTTCCTCTCCAACCTTCTCTTGCTTCCTCTATACCTACGTTGTTTCTCCGTCCTGCAATCTACTTCCGCTTCCACGCGCTCTCTATAGAAATGTATCGATTCTACCTTTGTGCTACGTACGTTATGCTGATAAAAAAAAATATGCTGTACAAGTTTAGTTTAAACAGGTATTATTTCTTTGGGAGCTGCTTGCACTTTGGGCATCGGGAATATAAAAATCAGTTGCTTTACATATAGACTTGGAAGAGTAGAGCTGCTAGCTTTTTATGTGGACTTGGAATGGTAGATCTACTAACTTTTTATGTAGACGTGGAAGAGTAGAGCTGATATATTTTATACAGACGTGGAGAAGTGCATCTGTTATCTTGATATACAGTTGAATGCAAAAGTATTTAGTACATGGAATCATTGTGAAAATCTGGAATTCTAATTGACAATAGTACCTCAATTGGACTGGAATTATTCATTTCAATGTAAACAGTTAAGTTTTCAAAAGGATATTAAATTCATTGTGCTGTGAATTATATATTATCAAAAAATCATACTTGCTAACGCGAAAATATTCAATACATGCATTTAATATCTAGTTGAAAAAATCCTTGTTGTATGTTACAGCATTGAGTCGGTTTGTATAGTTGCAGTTGAGCTGCTTATATGCCTTAGGTGTAATACAACATCACTCTGCAATGCAGAAAACCTTTAGATCTTTGATATTCTAAGGATACCTTCCGTGTACATTGATTTTAGGAATTTTTTATGAATTCTCGATTGGGTTTAGGCTAGGTGATTGGCTGGGCCACTACATAACAACAATCTTGTTGTCATCAAACCCTTTTTACACTAGTTTCGACGCGTGCTTCAGAATCGTTGTATTGTTGTAATACCCAACCACCCTCAAACGAGAAAGAATTAACAGACTTCAAAATATTTTTATGAACAATATCGCTGCTCATATGGAATTCATTTTTCCTTCAATTCAATTCTCCACGTGAAGAGAAGCATCCCCAAACGATAACACCACCCCCAGAAAATTTACCTTTTGGGAAAGTGTTTCTTGAAGCAAGGGTTTCTACATTTTTCCTTCTAGTTTTGTTTCCGAAAATTTCTATTTTCATTTCATCAGACTACACAACAGAATCCCCAATTGGTTCTGGCTTCTCTAGATACTCGGTAGCAAATTTCAAACGGTCAGAAGCGTGTCTTCTTCACTATTTTTCTTTTTTACCTCGAGTTGATGCCATTTCGGTGAAGAGTTCAACTGATGGTGTCTTTGTTAACTGTTATTTCAGCCCTCTGCCAATCTCGGTAGGAATCACTAATGGGTTTTGTTTTACTTTTTTCATAACTAACGTCTCTGTTGCACCAGTGATCTTCCTCGGACGGCCACTCCTGGAAGCATTGGTGACAGAGTCAGTCTTCCTGCACTTTCTCCCCACGCTCCTAACCATGTTTACGTTAACTTCAAAGCCTGGGATAGCATCCTGTATCCGTTTCTTTCTCTCTACAGGTCCACTATGCGCTTCAGAAGATCATTAGTTAATTCTTTTGATTAAACCCTTTCTAAATAGTCGAACATAACGCCGCTTGTTGCTTTAAATTTTCACAGTGTAAGCTACCGGTTCACATGTGTGGATTGTAACACACGTGTGTCCATGATTGGCTGAAACGTTTTCATATCAACATGAAAGTAACTCATATTGAGATGCATGTCATATAGAGTGTTGAAATATCTCTACAAATATATGATATGTAAAGGCTATGGAGAACTTTTCCATTAGCACCCTTGATATTATTCTTAATAAGTAATTAAACATGCAATGATCGATAGTATCCTTTTGAGAACTTATATTTACTTTGAAATAAATAATTCTTGTTCATTTGAGCTACTACTATTGATTAGAATTTGAGATTTATACAACAGTTCGTTGTCTTGAATACTTTTTAGCATTTCTCCGTATTTACAGTAACGAGCTTAAGTTAAAGGACAGAAAAAACTTAATTGTTACATTTTATTTCAAATAAAATTACTGAACCAAAAGGCTTGAAAATTAACATATTTCTAGGCACATATTTTGTATGCATCATGATAAATTTCAGAACATCATAAAAACGTGGTTACGAAATAAAAATGGAATGAAACTATTTCATTTTTCCTCTGTGCAGAAGTTAAAAAACTCCATCATAAAATAATGAAGTGTAAATAAATTTCGGCCGAAAAATATAACAATTTTCAAAATTAATAATAATTGGGCAGTAAACATTCCACTGCTCTATATAACCTCGTTGCAGCGTTTGCGGCAGGAACTTATTAATTTTATACAAAATTGCTAGGTTAGCTTGTTCCATTCGTCTTTCAAAATTACCTATAATGTAAATTGATTGCTAGAATTTCTGGCTTGAGTACGTTCTCCAGTGGTCTTCCGTGCGTTTTGTATTAGATTGAGAGCAGGGCTTTTGGTGGCGAATTCATAAATGCTATCCGTTCTTCCTTCGAGAAGGTGGCAACTGTCCTAGCTTTGTGTAAGGAGCGTTGTCCTGCATGAAATTGTATTGTATAGTTGCGCAATTGCAGTTCTTGAAGATGGGAGTGCATGCTGGTGAAGTAGCTCTCTGTACACTGCCGCATTTACTGAAATATGCAGGCGAGCAAGTGGTTCTGGCCCGGCAGCAGAAATGACTCCCCACACCATGACGCTACCTCCTCCGTACTTCACTGCTTGCTTGACGTACTTTGCAGATATCCTTTTCCCTACTTTACGCCTAGCATACCTTTTTTCACAAGAACCAATCACACTGAACTTGGATTCGTCACTAAAATGTACTGTAGCACAATGTGCATCCGCCCATAGGCCTACGACGTGTTCTTGAGCAAACTGTAGTCTCCGTTTTTTTTTCTTGAAGATTAGAGGTTTTGAAGCAGGAACACGTGTAAGCAAATCCGTTTGCTTGAATCGACTGAGATAGTAAATCTAGACGACTTACTCTCGGATAATTCACCCATCTAACGAGCAATTTCAGCTGCAGAGTTAGAACGCTCTTTCCACTCTGTCTCACTATGGTTCTGTCTTCTCTCGGAGTAGTTTTTGGAGATCTGTAGGCCTTTAGCAACGTGTTAACGCTTAAGCCCCGAGCACACTAGCCGCTTTCTAGAACCACAATTGGCGGCGCAAAGTGGCGGGGATGTTTTCTCCCGTAAGTTCCCGTTGTTTTCAAGCGTTGCCGATCACACTGGTGTCTGTGGCTAGGGACTGTGGCGAGCTGTCGCTCATTCCCGCCACAGACACTGCGTTTTGAGGCGGCTTTTTGTGGCCGGCAGCGCGCACACTAGCGACTTGTGGCAACCACAAGTGGCCGGTAGACCGGTACTCAGTCATGCAGGAAACTTCGTGTAGTACGCGTGTGTTGCTCTCGCTGTTCTAACAAGGCAAATTAAACCATAATAATTGTATTCAGCATTCCTCTGTCTGTGTGAAAGGTCAATAGTTATTTATTCTAAAGTCACTTTGTATATGTGAATTGATGTTTTAACTAAACTGAATACGCCCGGCGAGCGCAAATCTTCGCGTTATATGTTGTATTTTTAACGAAGCACATGGAATATTTTCATTATACAGAAAAGCGTAAGTGAATGATGAGAGTCTATGCTCAATGCGTCCACGCTGAATGAGAGTCGCTGAAACTGAGATGATAGCGATCTCGGTGTGGCGACCACATGTGGCCGGGTGTTCAATACACAGCCACATGTGGCCGCCACGTCTCGCCGCCACTTGTGGCTCTACAAAGTGGCTAGTGTGCTCGGGCCCGCCACTTGGGGCGCCACAGAGTGGCTAGTGTGCTCGGGCCTGAACCTCGTCTAAATCTGGCCATGATACGTTGTACGATGCTCCGGGATCCTCCCATAGCACTAGAAAATTCGGACAGTGATTCCCCATCTTTGTGTAGAGACACAATACTTTTTTTTCAGCCTCAGACATTGGTTAACGTTGCGTAGGCACCATGATGAAGCTTGATTACTTCCAGAAGCTTCAACTTTGCAATTTATTCCATGTGGGAACTCGTTTAAATGCTCAAATCTGTCGATATATGGGCATCACTACGGGTTACTATTGAATTTTTTATGGTGTCCCTTAACTTTTGTATCGATGAAAATGTAGTAGTTTCATTCTATCTCTGTTTATTTCGTAACACTGTTTCATATTGTTCTGAAATTTTATCACCATGCATACAAAGTGTGTATCTAGAATTAAGTTAATTTTCAAGGCTTTTAATGCAATATTTTACTGGTAATAAAAGTTTAATAATTGTTATACTGTCCCTTTACTTCTCCTCGCATCTATATAAGTATAAATATAATATGCTGAGATAACTTCTAATAATAAATACAAAGTTGACAAATTAAAAATTAACGTTTCAGGATTTTTTTTCTCCCATCATCAGAAATCTCTATTAAAAACTATAAACGATGCCTAACAACTAACTAGCTTCACATCTGCCGCCTTTACAGGAGCTGACACCCTGCTCCTTCTCACAGCTCTGTCCATTCACTGTTTAGACTACAGCCCAGGACCGATATTTTTCCTCCGACTGTACATGTTCTTTTTCTCCCCGCCCTAGAATTCCTCACTATATATCCAACAAAACCCAGCCTCAATACAATAACTACAGCTGTACCACTCGTCACAACCCACGACTGACACTTTTTCCTCCGACTGTGCTTGTCCGTTTTTCCCCGCTTCCCTTACCGTCCGACGCCTATATAAGAACCCCATAGCGCACCATTGATGATCATTCGCCCTTTAGGTCCCACCCCGTCAACGTACCAAAACTTAGGTCATCTTAATTTTTTTTTGTTAGGCATCCTTTATAGTTTTTAATAGATATTTCTGATGATGGGAGAAAAAGAAATCCCGAAACGTTAATTTTTAATTTGTCGACTTTGTATTTATTATTATAATATTGTGTATGAAGAAGTTACAATTTATCTCGTTCCTCAGATCGCAGCAATCTAGTATTTCTCATGCAGTATTTGTTAAGAAGCAGAGGATAAGCTGGTGTTAATATTGGCGACAAAGCACTAAAATAGAGCTCTTTCTGGACACTCCTCGTCGACGCGCAACCTGCTGCCTCTGGTGCTCCTATTAGACCCGGCGAGGCAGCCAGACGTCAGATAATGTCATACTTAATGACACTAAAGACCAACACTTTTACTTATAGCAAATTTCGGGACAAATATATTGCAGAGGACCTCCAAAACAAGCGTGTGTTTAGTGCTGTTTTGATGCTATATGCTTGTGAATTCTGAAATTAATTTGCAGTTCGTAGTTAAGGTGAATAGGAGTATGAGAAGCGTAAAAGAGAAGGGCATCGTAAAATGCCTGGAACACTGAAGAGCTTTCGGAGCACATGACATAACTTCATAATGTGCATCTCAAACATGTAGGATTGACGAAATTTATGTACAGTAGCGAATACCTTGGGAACTGTAAAGTAACCTAGATTCGATACATTCAGCAGCAGTATTTTCATGTATTTTCTTTGTTGATATGCCAGTGCTGATTAGTGCTTGTAATGAGCTGAGCGTTATATGCCCATGGATATTGTAGACCCATGCATGTTACACTACGAATTCCTAAGGTACTAAAGAACGGTCTTATTGTAGAGCAAAAATATCAGAGCTTTACCTAAGAAGCAGCTCGCATATTTAAAACCTAACTCGTTCTTTTTCAAACGACGTTCTTTCAATACTTTGTTGGAATTGTCACAACGAATTGGCTTTGGATGAAACCTCAAACTGTTAGATTAAAATGGAACCTTCAAGTAATTTTGCCAAATAATATACAAGTTAAAATAACGCGCAATACCTCAGGTTGAATATGCTAAGCAATATACAAAGTCAGCGAGCACATTATTTAAATCGGCGTTTTGTCAACAATGGTCATCAGGATAGGTCTTCAAGTTAAGAGTGAGCTCTTTAAGGTCCCGGAACTAGTGACGATGAGCAAAGCTATTGCTGTGATACGCCACCAGCCGTTCCTCCCTCACACTTCTCTCTCTCTCTCTCTCTCCTAAGTGACCAAAACTGTGGCCGAGTGTAGCCATAAAATGCCTATCTCGGTAATTGTGAGCGAGTGCTTGTGCCGGAGACTCTAAAAAATTATATGGCATCGTTTCTTGTGGCCGGCTCCGACAACGGGTCTCTGAAGAGCAGTGCGTTCTGCACGTCGTCGTCTCCACTGATTCGGTAGGGTGATTCTCTGCCGAGCATTCGCTGAAATTTCTATTTTTTGGTGGGTTTCTTGGCTCTGGCGTGTAAAATTCATTTATCTGTAGCATGTTCCTACGCCTGGATCTATACTGCCTAATCTGACATGTACTTTGTGTGAAATTAGTATATGTTTGAAACTTTTTTTGTACAATAAATTTTATAGTGACACATGTTCATTGAGCGGAATTGATATTTTTCAGTGTTTTTATCATTGCACTAAAAATACAATCCCGCATTAGTATATGCAGTAGCACAGAAATTGTGTGTCAAATGGCATGAACTAGCTTACCTCACTAGTATTGTGCTTGAAGCTGCATTTTTACCACGGTGTTCTGAGCACTCTCGAGTGAGGCCACAGCTGGTAAGTAGTATTCAACTATGATCATTATTCATGCAAAGTGCAACGTCCACTATGAGAACTAATTCACTGATTCATCTAGATTTCCACATAAGATGTGGGCAGAACTGCTGGTACTAATCTCGCTTGAACTGCAGGAAAAGAACTGGTCACTGTCGGCCTGCAGCGGCTCCCCAAATAATTACCTACGCAGCGCGCTGCGTGTAGGCCGTGCACTCTGAACCTAACACGTACATTTGTACACTTACTTACATGCTCGTACCACGTACATATCGGTCATTTTCTAACTTGTCACTCAACATCCACTGCAAATCTAAACCCAACAGTTTACCATCCAGAGGAATAGTCTCAGTTTTATGTTTTTTACTTATCATTCCCTGTAAATTTAGCCCAAGTTTCCATTTTTTTCACAGGACGATACTCAACTTAAATACTCAGTGCATGACATTCCCTGCAATGTACATTAGCTATTTTATCTAACCTTGTGTACGCGTCCGTCCAAGGTGGTGATATAGATTTTTTTTAAACTGCATCTCTTTATTTTTGTTCTCGCGGTCATTATTATGCTCTAAAGAATACATCTGCTACCTTCATCTTCGACTGCAAATACCAGAAGTAACGGGAGCAGTCATTTCCAGTACAAGAGAGCATTACCGTTTTCCGTCTCGTGCTACCAAGAATTAATATAATATACACCACTGTTTCGAATTTGCTAGAGGACTCAGCCGTCTGCATACGTACAGTATATGTAAGTCGTGGACAGTCTTGTCATAAGTATATGGTAGGTGCGCTTTATCGCCCAAATGCCTCGACCTTGACAGAAAAGGAGCAGGGAACAGATACATAAACTCATACAGAAATAAGCTACAAATGATACTATTCAGTTTCAGCTCAACATACTTGACACCCGCTGCAAATCCAACTAGATTATCTAGACTCCATTGGATGAGGCTCAAGTTATTTGAAAGAGAAGACACGGACGGCGTTGGTGTCTGAAGTGCGCAATTCCGCATTTCGATTTCCCAAGCGCCCGGGCAAAAATACGACTCCCAGACCTGTCCAATGTCGAGGTCTGAATTATTGAAACCGTTTATACACAAAGCCATTCTACTTTTACGGGAAGCTCTTCCAGTTATTTGAGAGCAGTTCTTTGGTGACTGAGCGGAGCGACCGCTGGCGGAAAATTGCGCCTTGCAAGTTTATTGAGAGAAATAGAAAGGCGTAATGAATAAAGGAGTACTGTCGATCGTTTGTTGAACGTATTTCTAGGGACTTTTTTGAATGTAATGCTCTGTGCAGATGAGATCTATTTTGATATGCAAAAACTTCTCAAATGTTGCCATCTGTTACGAAGTTACAAGTTGTTACATAATTTTTTAGTAATCATATTCGTCATCCTGCTAAATCATGTTAACTTTATTAACGTCTCTAATATTAGTTGCTATTTGTAACTGTGTTCTGTAATTTCTCAATCATTTATTATCAGGGTATTTCGTATATAGGAACTTCTTGAATATTTACCTACGCCAAGAAGGTTATGTTTTCGTCGGGTTTGTCTGTCTGGCTATTATTCTGTCTGTCACCAAGATAAATCAAATGTTATGGACGGGTTTTGACGAAATTTACAGGGATTGTTAGGTATGTTAGGAGGAGCAGATAATTAAATTTTGGTGAAGATACGTTCATCCGTTTGTTTGTGTGTCTGCTCTATTTTTTCAAAAAGTTATGGACGAATTTTCATGAAATGTACATAAGGTGCTAGGTATATCAGGAAGAGTAAATTACCAAATTTTTGTGATGATCTATTTCAGACTATTTGTTTGTTTGTTCGTTAGTTAGTCGCTGTTTTTAATTTCATGCTTGTTAGCACAATGACTCGAAAAGTTTTGAATGGATGTTTACGAAATTAACAGGAGTTGTTGGTAATATTGAGGGACATAAATGATTAAATTTTGGTGATAATCGGTTGATCTGTTTGTGAGTTTGACTAATGTTTATCAAAATGTTTGTTAACAGCATACCTAAAAAAAATATTAGCGGATTTTCAAGCAAATCAGTGAAGCTGTTAATACTGTTAAAAGGTACAAATGATTAGATTTTGGTGTTGATATAAAGAGAATTAGGGTTTCAGCACTAATTTGAATTTTTGTCACCTTTGCCTTGCTTGGCGGAGGTATACGCTCTCAGGGTGCTCTAGTATTATCTGTTGCTGTGATATGCGCCACAGCGTGAAGTAAACTTATTCATAATTTCGTTATGTGTGATGATAATTTCTCGAATATCGTTATACATTATACGCTTCGTATTTTCTTAAATAGTGTCATATGTGCAAAATGCATGCCTCTCTAATTTTTATGGACTGTGTTGGTGTATGATTACAAGCAGAGATTTATTTTGTATTAGTAACACAGTAACGCTAGCGGGACCCGTGGAAATTTCATGACTAACTAGAGCACTCTGAGAGCGCATACCTCCGCCAAGTGAAGCAACGGTCGAAAAAATTCAAATTGGCTCTGAAACCATAATTTTCTTCGTACAAACTCCAAAATCTGATCATTTGTGCCTTTTTCTATTAATAATAGCTTGTTCAATTTTCTTGGAGATCCGTTCATAACTTTTTCAGTTATACTGTTAACAAATGTTATGACAAACATGAGTCAAACATACAAACGAACAAACCGATCTGCACCAAAATTTGATCATTTATGTCTTTTAACAATAATAACAATCCCCATAAATTTCATAAAGATTTCTTCATTATTTTCTGAGTTATTGTGCGAACAAGCATAAAATTAAAAACAGGGACAAACGAACAAACAAATCATTACCAAAATTTGGTCATTTACTCTTTGTTATATACCTAACAATTCATGTTAATTTCATCATAATCCATCCATAACTTTTGAGTTATGGCATCAAGAAAAATGAGGCAGACAAACAAACAAACGGATAGACATATCTTCACCAAAAGTTAATCATCTGTCCCTCCTAACATACCTAACAATCCCTGTAAATTTCATCCAAATCGGTTCATAACTTTTTGAGTTATCTTGGTGACAGACAGACAAACCCGACGAAAACATAACCTCCTTGGCGGAGGTAACTAATGTCTCTACTTTTTAAAATGTATCAGGCTTAAGCTACGCTATTACAAGTTACATTTTTTTGACCTAATACAGCTCTTGTTACGTAACCCACCTCCTCTAAGTAACACCTCTCAGTTAACACCGTCCAACTCAGTTTCATGTAATATAGTCCATCTACCCTTGCACATAACGTCTGAGCTAACGCCCGTCCTAAATCTCAATGCTATCTTAACTTAAAGTAAATGGTACAACATAACACTCCTCATGGAACCTAATGCGTCTCAGTCAGTCTAACACACCCGATCAAACACAACGCTTCTCTGCTTACCTTACGCATTCCATCTAACGCAATCAAATGCTCCTCATCCAAACTAACTTTTTCTCACTTAACCTGACACAACTCATCTAACGTAATCTAACTCTTCTAATCTAAAAGTAACGCTCCTCATTTAACTGAATGCTCCTCATCTAAGCTAGCGCTTCTCAACTAACTTACAGTGGTGGCTCTAGAGGAGGCATGGGGCTTGAGCCTCCATAATAACTAGAACCCACTTATCCCCCGAATATTGCTGTCATGTAGCCAACAAGCATTCAAATATGTTTACGATACCCCTCTACATTTTACTCCGTAGCCCCCTCAACTCAGAATACAAATTTCCTAGTACCGTCAATGCTTACCTAATGCCCGCATCAAAGCTAACGTTTCTCATCTAATCTAACATTCCTCATCCAACCTAATACACCTTATGTAATCTAAGGCTCCTCACCAATCTTAACGCGCCTCACCTTACCTAACGCTCCTCACCTGCGATACCCATTGAAATTTTCTAGTAATTATTTATTATTTTTTACGTTGTGTATACGGTAAATACTCGGTAATAGTTCATGTACTATATACGTGAAGAATTTATCAATATATATATATTTTTTCTGAACGTTCCGGGCTTTCTCTTTTTTGTTTTTTCCCATTTACTTTTTTTCTGGCATACTAGACCTTCCTCATTTCCCATTTTTTAAGTGGGCCAGCTCATAAACAAATAGACATAGACGGCCATCATTTATTTTTGTATTATTGCAGAAATTTTTCGACAAGTTTGTCAACATTCCTCTTACATATGAAGGTCGTTAAACAGGATAGGCCTGCTAGTTTTTTGGAGATAGCTCAGGCCGTGCGAAACTTCAACGATCTCTTACAATGACTGAAAAGCTAGAAGAGAGCTACATGCAGCTGAAACTTGCGGATATTGTAGAGAGCGGAATCATTACTCTTCAATCATGTCATGGACTCGTATTATAGTTATAACGCACAAAAATATTTTTCCAGTTAAACAGTAAATCGTCTACCTATGACCAGCAATCCTAAAAGAATGAGAGCTTGAATCCTGCTCTTCCCTCGATATGGTATCGAATCAGGAATTAACTATAGAAATAAAGAAGGATGGAACGTCGGGAGGGAGGAACAAGCAGCAGCATATTATGATTCTTCAATTGTCCAAATTGTAATGCTGCTATGACACCGAGCGCTTCACTCATTATTCTAATCTAACCTCTCTTCAATAATTAGATTTTTGTTTAGTGGAAAATTATTCAATATACGATCATTTGTCTTTACTTATCGAAGTACGTAGTAGATCGAACATATTGTATGTTAGTCTTATATATATATACATATTCTAATTCTAATATATATATTAGAATTGAACTGCATGCATTGTGCATTGATACTATGCTAAAAGAAGACCGCTGATGCCTGTTAACCTTTAGTATATCACTGAGTTTAAGGGAAATGATTCTGTTACAGGACTACACAAGAAATACAACACTAAATATTTTCTGGAAGTAGACAGTCACACTTTACGGCTTCGTGCATGATTTGCATTGCAAGAAAATGCTCTCTGGAGTAGTGCTATTTGACAATATTTTACATGCAGAATAAATGGATGGAGGAAGCATGCAATCAAATAATGCCCTTTCAAAGTCTGAGTGGATAACTGCAATTTTGTCAAATTTGAAGTTCATGATAGTGCATCGAGGTTCAGAGGTTTTCAAATAGGAGTTCACGAACTTCCAGAGGTGCTTGACTCTACGGTATTTCCAGGGAGTTCCAGAGGCGTTGCTGTTAGTTTACATTAAAGCCCAATTCGTTAAAAAATTATTTGTTATCATTGAAACATGTGGCTATAAACTCGAAAAGTTTGAAGAGCGTGGAAGCCTGTGACGTCCAGAGGAGGTCCGTGGGGATTTGCGACAGACGCAGTAGCGTTGCGGGAGGCACGATACAGTTAGGAAATGCTATTTAGGTTTAGTTTAGTTTAGTTTACTTTTCTAGTCGATGGATTAGGCCTAGATGCACTGCATGATGCGCCTGACACCTGACGAGAGCAGAGATCACTCAGTGGCCCATAATTCTTAACCCCGCAACGGGAGAACTAACAGCAAGTTGCCTCTACATTGCACTGCTTGTAACCCCTGCTCGGTGATAGCCCATTTATCCTTGTCTTGTTTGGAGGAGATGCCGGCACTCCACACGCCTTTACGTCAGTTGCATTTAGATTGTGCTGTCTTCTTACATAAATCACTTATATTGTTTACCTTCTCATATCAAACCGTAGTCACTGCTGCGGAGGGAGAGGAACACATCTTCCTCGACCCCGACATGGACTGCGCTTCTTATTATTTTTCCTTCGTAAATTAACAGCAATAAGCAGTGACTTGTTTTGGTCGGGCACTGAGGCAGTGGAGGCAGGGAGGAGCTTCGACAACAAACACCTCCTATGGGGTTTTGCGCAAGGGCTTTTACGCTTTCGTATGTGTGTTCAACGGCCGAACAATGTTGTTCTGGGTGTAATCAGATAATTATTGTTATTCGAATATGTTATGCAATTCCACAATTCTATAATAACTTATTTTAATCCATGCAACGCTCTTAGGAGTGATGTGGAGGCTCAGACGTCGTAGGAAAGCCGCGCATATATTACGGACATTGTCTCGCAAGAGCGAGACCCAAGTATCACGGAGGCGCGCAGTGCTTGGTTGTACCTTGAGTACCTTGAGAGTCTTCGGAAGAAGTCCAGGTGACGTTGTTCACGTCACCCCACGTGTGTGGAGTCACTCTGCTGGGTGTCTTCTGTGGTGCCGCAGTTTGCGACCAA
>LQNS02278076.1:6285919-6297602 GCA_001587735.2 Parhyale hawaiensis | reverse complement strand
CTTTGGAGGCTGTCAGATGTCGAACTAATCAGTTCTGTCGGTGCTTCGTGCCCTGGTCGGCTAAAGTTTGGAATTTGTTGCCTGCATCGGCTTTTGGTCGTGTTGGCCTGGAGGCTTTTAAGCCTGCTGTTAATGGTTTTTTGCTAGATTTCCTTTAGCAGCGTTTTGGGCTTCCCGGTGTTGCAAATGCTTCATTTGGGTTGTATTACCTGTCCGTGGGAGCCCAAGCGTGAAGCTTTAATAATAATAATAATTATTGTCTTGAGATGGCATTATATTTGATATTGAAGAATACGATGAGAAGCACAAAGAAGAAATTTGGTTACCCACGACGTACGTTTCGCTGTCATGTAACGTACGTCGTGGGTAACCAAATTTCTTCTTTGTGCTTCTCATCGTATTCTTCAATATCAAATAATAATAATAATAATTTTTTCCCATATACTTTTTTTCTGACATACTAGACCTTCCTCATTTCCCATTTTTTTAAGCTGGCCAGCTCATAAACAAATAAACATAGACGGGCATCATCTGCTTTTGTATTTTTGCAGAAAATTTTGCGACAAGTTTGTCAACATTCCTCTTACATTTGAAGGTCGTAAAACAGGATACCAGCTTTTTAGAGATAGCTCAAGCCCTGCGAAACTTCAAGGATCTCTTACGATGACTGAAAAGCTGGAAGAGAGCTACATGCAGCTGAAACGTGCGGAAATACCAGAGAGCGAAATCATTACTCTTCAATCATGTCATGGACTCGTATTATAGTTATAACGCGCAAAAATATTTTTCCAGTTAAACAGTAAATCTTCTACCTATGACCAGCAATCCTAAAAGAATGAGAACTTGAATCCTGCTCTTCCCTCCCGATATGGTATCGAATCAAGAATGAACTATAGAACTAAAGACGGAAGGAACGTAGGGAGGGAAGAACAAGCAGAAGCATATTATGATTCTTAAATTGTCCAATGTGTAACGCTATGACGCCGAGTGCTACACTCATTATTCTAATATAACCTCTCTTCTGTAACTAGATTTTTGCTTAGTGGAAATTTTTTCAATTTAAGAACATTTATCTTCACTTATCGAAGTACGTAGTATTTTTTTTTCTTAGATTAGATAGGCGGCAGTAGACGAACCAATAGGCCCATTCCCAAAGAGACACCGGAACTTACGCCCCGGCACTCTATGAGCTATTGTTATTATGTTAGTAGGAAATGGAGGACAGGAGAAAAGAGAAAAAAGGGGAGAAGAATCCCTGCCAAAGAGACGATCATGAATGTACGCAAGCACGATCAAGAGCAGCTGATATGCAGAGCTTGGAGATGTCAAGCTGTGTAGTTGGAGCGGGAGAGAGAAAAAGACGGATTAAGGTGGCCTCAGAAGCTTTGGCCGTTTAGAGTTTGCGACTCCTGGAGTAGGAGTTCTTAGCTATGGAGGATGTCTCTCCCAATGTATGTCAAGACGATTTTTAAGCGCGTTGACTGACTCCGCACTAACAACATCGGAAGGGAGTTTATTTCAAATGCTGACTATGAAATACGGAAAGAACTGCTGACTTAAGGTTGTTCTTCTACCTATATATTTGAGATTTTGACCGTTGTATCACAGACGATCAATAACGTCTCTTTCAAAAGGTCCCGTTGTAGGTACGTCGTTGAAGCCATTCAAATACTTGAATGTTTCTATTTGTTGCCTCCTGAGTCGTCTTTGCTCGATCGAACGTATTGTATGTTAGTTATATATATGTTAGAATTGAACAGAATACATTGTGCTTTGATACTGTACTAAAAGAAGACCGCTGATGCCTGTTGCCTCTAGTGTATCGCCGAGTTTAAGGGAAATTATTCTGCTACAGGACTACACAAGAAATACAACACTAAATATTTTCTGAAAGTAGACAGTCACATTTTACGGCTTCGTGCATGATTTGCATTGCAAGAAAATGCACTCTGGGGGGGTGCTATTTGAGAACATTTTACATACACAATAAATGGATGGAGGAAGAATGCAGTCAAATGATGCCCTTTCTAAGTCTAGGTGGATAACTGCAATTTTTTTAAAATTTGAAGTTCATGATAGTGCATTGAGGTTCAGAGGTTTTCAAATAGGAGTTCACGAACTTCCAGAGGTGCTTGACTATTTCCAGGGGGTTTGAGAGGCGTTGCTGTTGGTTTACATTAAAGTCCATTTCATTAGAAAATTATTTGTGATCATTCAAACATGTGGCTATGAACTTCACCTATTAGGGATCTCGCATAATTTCTCGCAAAGCTTGAAGTTTGTGGAAGCCTGTGACGTCCAGAGGAGTTCCGTGGAGATCTGCGACAGACGCAGTAGCTTCGTGGAAGGCTCGATGCAGTTAGAGAAACGCTATTCAAGTTTAGTTTAGTTTACTTTTCCAGTCGAAGGATTAGGCACAGGTGCACTGTATGATGCGCCTGACACCTGACGAGAGCAGAAATCCTTCGGTGACCCATAATCTTAACCCCGCAACGGGAGAACTAACAGCAAGTTGCCTGTACACTGCACTGCTTGTAACCCCTGCTCGGTGATAGCCCATTTGTCCTTGTCTTCTTTGGAGGAGATGCTGGCACCCCACACGCCTTTACGTCAGTTGCATTTAGATTGTAGTGTCTCTTTACATAAATCACATATATTGTTTGTCTTCTCATATCAAACCGTCGTCACTGCTGCGGAGGGAGAGGAACGCATCTTCCTCGACCCCGACATGGACTGCGCTTCTTATTATTTTTCCTTCGTAAATTAACAGCAATAAGCAGTGACTTGTTTTGGTCGGGCACTGAAGCAGTGGAGGCAGGGAGGAGCTTCGATAACAAACACCTCCTATCGGGTTTTGCGCAAGTGCTTTTACGCTTTCGTATGTGTGTTCAACGGCCGAAACGATGTTGTTCTGGGTGTAATGAGATAATTATTGTTATTGGAATATGTTATTACCCAATTCCACCATTCTATAATAACTTATTTTAATCCATGCAATGCTCTTAGGAGTGGTATGGAGGTTCAGACGTCGTGGGAAAGCTGCGCGTATATTACGGACATTGTCTCGCGAGATCGAGACCCAAGCATCACGGAGGCGCACAGTGCTTGGTTGTAGACATGTAACGGACCTCTGAGACCTCTTGGCCGAAGCTACATAACAGCGCGATCGTTCTATTTATTCACCGTGAAAGTCTTATCATTTGAAAAAATGACAATGTGATTCTCATGGCTCTTCAAATCATTAAAATGATGACAATTGCAGCCCTCTTGACTTTGCTTTTGCTTGCGAACAGTTGGCAGGAATCTTACCACACGCTCCAAGTACTTTCTTCCTTCGCTATTTTGACGGCCCTGGACACTAGTAACAGAGATGATTTTCTTTTCTTTTTTTTCGCTGTTTTAACGAGTCATTTTTAGCCTGAATTCACTTTAAAGGCATTCCTAATGGTCTGTCTGTTGAAAACTCTGTATCTGCTCGAACGAGGTCAATCCTTGATGTCTTCACCCTTCCTCAACTTCTCTACTACCCTGTGGAGGGTCATCCGACTGACTTTTACCCGCTTGGTAATGTCCGCCTTGTGGCCCGTATAGAGGAGAACATAATATTATATCTAATGCTTTTTTGCTCCATTGTGACATGAAGTACCGGTACTCGTAAAGCACTTGTGACTATTTATGGTCTTGATAACTGCTAGAAAATGATAAGTTTTAAGTGTTTCGGAAAATTATCTTTAGTGTTTTAAATTTGTTACAAATATATAAAAACGATGTGTAACAGGACTTTTACGAGATCTAAACTTCTTGATGGGTAAGTTTTCCCTGTTGTTTTCTCTTTTTTTAAGTTTATGTTTGAGAAATATTTCGTCGCTGATGACCGTAGATTTGACCTAGCTCAGGTCACATATTTCATAGTTTTCCATTTCAGTTAACACTGGCCCTCCTACTTCACCAATCATTTTTGGTATATTTTCTACTTCACGAATAGCACTTTCTACTTATTTTTAGAGCGACTATAGAATAATACTGCCTATAAAAACAGTCTTTTAACACACTGAGGCTTTTAATGATTTTTTTCTTGTATCTTTTCGTGCCCACTCTATGTTAACAATATGTTCATGTCTATACAGTGGTGTTTGTTGCGTCGTCTAGGGCCCACCCTCCATTAATTAACAGGATGGGTACATATTATGTCTGCCGTTTCTTGTATCTTTCACTGTCTAGTCCAAATATCTACGTTGCTAGACTATCAAAAGTACGGTATTTGTATATCTGAGTATATAGCTTGCGAACTTCTGCTATAAAAAGACTGGAAGATACATGGATACATGAAAACAGAAGCATTCATAGCCCTAACAAAAAGGGAAAGAAATCAAAATTTAACAATCAGTGAATTATTGATAAAGGTTAGCAACTTGCGTTTCAAGAACCTGCAAGGCAAGTCAACCAACTTATTAGCATCTGAAAAATCCCATGAATAGCACAAACTTTTTTTTAAGGGAGGGAGGGAGGGAGCGGTAAGGGGTTGGAGTGAGGAGAGAGATTTGAATATTTGCTAACTTTGTTCTAAGGGTTTCATAAGTTCCCTTCGCGATGCTCCAAACACACACTCACGCACCTATACACCCTCGCACACAAGCATATGTCTAAAGAACTAACTAGCGTTACTCTCAGCCTCCTCACCACCACACCGCAGCGCCCTCTAGCAGCACTAGCAGCACCAGCAGCAGCAGCAGTGGTGCCAGGTCACAGCAATACACAGGCACAATATGCGCGTAAAATTCTCGTCCCAATATCGCGGCGGATTGGAATCTCAGGCAGACTGGGACGAAACAAAGACTTGGAGCGAGCGTACCGCCGAGCTGGGATTAGGAACGACTGCATGGGGAAATAGACAGCAGGGAAAGAGCTGGGGAAGAGGGGAACAGGTTGCTTCATTGGGTTAGACATGAGAATCCCTTGGCTTATCACGTTATGAAGGCTACATTTTGCTGCAATGACGCTCCTACTACACCCTGTGAGCTCTGTAGGAAAATAATGCTTGGTCTCGGTAATCTAAATGAGCCAGATGTATTCTCCATTACAGTGTTATTGTTATTAATAATATCATTGTTACAAAAGATAGTTTAGACTCTCTAGCGACAGCAAAGGAGTTTCAAAATAGGAAGGGATATACACTACATATAATATGCCGTTAGAAGCCTGGAGCTCATGCACAGTGGTGCGTGGGCATAGTAAGTCGGGAGAGAAGAGGCAGAAGAGATCGCGCATCAACAAAAGAGTATAAAAATGGAAAGAAACAAAGTGGTCACAGAAACCAGACGTCCCGAAAGCGTAGCTAAAGTTGACATAACGTATAAGATATTCTTGGGGTGCAACTACCCATAACTTAGAATAGGCAAACTTAACAAACCTGACCCTACGGGCTATGACCTTACTATACCCTCTGACTGGTCTCGTCTACACAATATATTTCATTGGACTAGATATAGGACAATGGGCACTTGAAGAAGTCCCTTCCCAGAGAGGAGACAAAAGTAAGCTCCGGTCCCATCTGGATCATTGCCATCTCACACCTGGTACAGTGAAATCTCTAGTTGCAGTAAGCGAATGCTTCAACCAAACTCCTTCGGCTGTAAACCAAAGAATATGGTTCTTCGCCAGACAATGCAACCGTTTCTTATGCAGTTGTTTCGCACAATAAGCCAGAGACATTTCCGAATGCACTTATTAAGTCCGAAGAGCTGGCCTCACAACCAAATGTGTTCGGTGGACTCAACTCGGTGGTGTACCCTATTTATAGCTTTGCAGACGTGGTCGAAAAACGCGTTGTTCACAGTCGGTTGTCGACCGCACAGCGGGTCAGTGAAGGTGTGCTATCAGAATGAAGTCAACAGGGTACAGAATGCCACAACAACGGACCTCGTTGTGAGGCGGGCGGCGGGCCAGTAGGAGGAAGCGTTCCTGTTGTTTTATACCGTCTTTGTTACTTTGTTTCTGAATGAATGTATCAGAATGTGGGTCACAAGTTATGCAGTCAAAGCATCAGTATTATTAGTATTCTGTGTTTTTTAATTATTAGGTGACTTCATTCATTTAGGATTTTTGTATACATGTCAAAATAGCTACATCCAATTTCATCTAACAATAGAAATCTTTGCATTCTTTATTTAGTTGCAAGCTTATGGCATTTTTAAGATCGGGGAAAGCTCAACCCCGTTTTCTCACTTTTTATGCTCTTTCTACTTAATTATTCGGAACACCTTAAATATAATCAAAAGAAATTTGGTCATGAACATCATAATATGTTTGACTTGAAATAATTTAAAGAAACCTTCGTCGTACTGTTGTTATTGATTATTGCATGATCCTCCAAATGAAAATAACCGTCTCTGACGCATTTACCCATCGATTTCGTCAACGTAACTATCTCATTTACTGTACTACGCTCAATAGCTTCTACATTGGTTTTGCAGAGCCCATTTTTCATCGAAAACAAACATCCATTTTGATCTATCTTCCTCTTCGGAACACGCCATAGATTTTAGATTTTCAACGGGATTTATGCTGGGTAAATGGTGTTCAAGTTAAGTTCAGTAAACGGTGTTCAAGAAAGCCTACTTACCGAAAATATTCCAAAGATTACTTATATGCATGACAAGGTGCAATATCTTACATAAATATTAGATTAGATAGGCGGCAGTAGACGAACCAACAGGCCCATTCTCAAAGAGACACCGAAACTTGCGCCCCGGCTTTCTATGAGCTATTGCCAATATCTACGCTCTCGGCAAAAAAAATTGTTTTGTAGACGTAATAAATTTAGATCTTCCACCAGTAGGATATATCAGCTTTTATCTTAATAACAAGTTTACTTTGCTTTTCTACTACTCTAAAATATGTCTTTACTATTGCACTAAGTTTACTTAACACTATCCTCGAGTAAAAACAATTACTGCCCGAGTGACAAAAAATTTAAAATCTACGTCGACGTTTCGGCATCTTACTAGTGCCATTCTCAAGACTATTAAAATCTGAAATGGAAATACATAGAAATAGATTTCACAAGATACAATACTTCCAATATATAGATATATAAGGACCTACAACAATGTTCAGCAGGAAAATAGCTGCAGACAAGGCATCGCAATGGCCGTAACAGCAGCAACAAATTTGTAGTACTTCTAGACGGCAACATGACGGTAAGTGGGGCTGTTTCGGCGTTATTGGAACGATTCTGACTATTGGAGTTTTAGTAGACTATAAGATTAATTGCACTTGACATTGATATTTAGATCTTGCAAACACATTTCACAAATTTGCCCATGGAATACTATAACTCAAATTCTCCAAAATGGGCATACGTGGGAAATGTCTTCGGTGGATCGAAGCTTTCCTGACAAATCGAACCCAAAGTGTAATTATAAATAATAAAGTGTCCAAACGACAGCCGGTACTCAGTGGAGTTCCACAAGGTACTGTGCTTGGGCCAGTATTCTCCATCATCATGAAAAATGATATGGGGCACCAATGCAACTTTGCCGTTCTCACCTCGTTCGCGGTTTATACACGAATACTAGCAGCGGTACAGTTAGTGGCAGACTCACGGAGTGCGCACTTAGATTTAACTGGCATCTTTCACTAAACATCGGATAACAACTTGACCTTCAACGAAACAGAATTCGAACTGTTACGATACGGAAAAGCGCTTCCCTTGCTGAATCAACATCCCACACGACGAAAGATGGGATCGAAATCGAAGGGAAGCAAATTTTGGGGAAACTTGGAGTGAAGATGCAGGATAATGCTACTCTCGAAAATCACGTGGCCAGTGTTGTTACCATAGGCAAGAAATGGAGTGGATGGGTGCTTCGAACTTTCTCTTCATGTTAGGCAGACACAATGCTCACCTTATGGAAATAACTGGTACTGTCGAGGAAAGAATACTGTTCACCTCTTTGAATACCGAGCAAACAGAAAGACCTAGAGCGTCTCGAGGCTATCCAGAGATCGTTCATTGCTAACATTCAGGTCATGCAAGAATTAATATATCACGAAATAATTGCTCACCATCAAATGTACTCAATTAGACGGAGATTCGAGCGCTTTACGATCATATATGTTAGGAAGACGCTATACAGAAAATATTACCGTCAATGTCATTGGGCAGATTCATGCCAGATGCTCAGACCGTGAAGTGAAGTGCTGCTACTTGTGAAGTGCTGCTAATTCTACTATAAAATTGTTATGATACAATAGCCGCGTAGTTTCTATTAGTTTCACGGTCCGGGGTGCGAGGTATAGTTCAAAAAATTCTACGTCACATTCCAAATGCCACCCGTACTGAAACTGCAAAATTTTAAAACTTACTAGACGCATATTTATTGAAAGTGGCAGACAAACCAGCAGTAAGCGGTGACGTGCAACGTGGGGATAACTTGCTACAAGCTCTCTCGCTTGACACAGACTGCAGCACCACCTGTGAACAAGATGGGCCTTGTGAATGACGTCACCTGGATCCCGTCCGAAGAATCATCAAGGTAAGGTAAGGGTTGACTATGGCTTAAAACTGCAGTTCATAAACGGAACCTAGATATTTCATCTCGTCAATACCGTCTAAAATTTTGCAAGGAGAAATTTACTTGTCTGTAATTACACCAGTCTCAAACATGACTTCGTCTCCCTCGTGTTGGCATCAATAACGATGAGGATTATTCCCGCAATTTGCAACCCATCCTCTCCTCCACCCTCCTGGTCCATCTACAGTAGCAAGGCATTTGTCACTAAAAAGATGTGTCAAAGATTTTTCTTCATGTAGTCTTCTGCCCACTTCACTCTTTTGGATCGTGAACAGTCTCAAGATGAGACCTTGTAACAGTTTTTCCGCTACTGCCTTCTTGCTTCAGTAGGCGACACCTGGTAGATTTTGGAACATCTTCCCCACCACAACATTTAAGCATTTCTCGGCTGGTCAGCCGAGGTTCATTAACAACTTCTGACATTATTACGTCTTATGCTTAGGCTGGAAAGAAGCTTAGAAGTACTGTTGTAAATCATCCCACCAATTCATTTCACTCCAGTTTACGCATGCAGATGTCATCATCATTCAGTAGATAAATATCACAATTTTTCAGAATTACCACTTTATTATAATGAAAACGCAAAGCTGCACGACAACTGACTCTCAGGGTACACAGTAAATTGGTCACCATACACACGGCGAAATCTCCAGTTAATCTAGACAAATACCACTGCCATATCTGACCAGAGAAAATTGCGATGAGCAAAGCTCAAGAATTAGCCCTAGGAATTTCTCTCAACCTGAATCGAAGATATTTTTGCTTCACGAAATACCGTGAAGTCTCTCAGATGCAGTCTTTGAGAAATTTTACAGATCATGCAAGAAGCTGTGTACCAGAGCAAAGGAACAAAACCAACATAAGCACCTACTATGGGATGACCATTTTACAGATCATGCAAGAAGCTGTGTACCAGAGCAAAGGAACAAAACTAACATAGCGCCTACTATGGGATGACCATTAGACGCATGTTCTTAGTTCACAGCTGCTTGTGAATGAGAAACAGTGGCAGGCAGAGGAAATAATAGCAGCCTGCAGGGGCAGAATCAACAGTGACCTGCAGCAGTAGAATTAACAGTGACCTGCACCAGCAGAACCAAAAGTAGCCTGCAGGGGCAGACTCAGCAGTGACTTGCAGCAGTACAATTAACAGTGGCCTGCAGCAGCAGAGCAAAAAATAGCCTGCAGCAGCAGAATTAGCAGTGGCTTGCAGCAGAACAGTGGCGGACAGCAGTACAAGCAACAGTGACCTTCAGCAGAAAAAACAGTAGCCTACAGCAGAAGTAACAGTAGCTTGTAGCAGAATCAACAGTGACCTACAGCAGAAGCAGCAGTAGCCTACAGCAGAAACAACAGTGGCCTGCAGCAGAATCAACAGTAGCTTCCAGCAGAAGCAACAGTAGCCTGCAGCAGAATCAACCGTAGCCTACAGCAGAAGCAACAGTGGCCTGCAGCAGAATCGACAGTAGTTTACACCAGAAGCAACAGTAGCCTACAGCAGAAGCAACAGTAGGCTGTAGCAGAATCAACCGTAGCTTACAGCAGCAGCAACAGTGGCCTGCAGTAGAATCAACAGTAGCTTACAGCAGAAGCAACAGTGGCCTGCAGAAGAATCAACAGTAGCTTACAGCAGAAGCAGTAGTAGCCTACAACAGAAGCAACAGTAGCTTACAGTAGAAGCAGTAGTAGCCTACAACAGAAGCAACAGTAGCTTACAGCAGAAGCAACAGTGGCCTGTAGCAGAAGCAATAGTAGCTTACAGCAGAAGCAACAGTAGCCTGTAGCAGAATCAAGAGTAGCTTACAGCAGAGGCAACAGTAGCCTACAGCAGAAGCAACAGTAGCCTGTAGCAGAAGCAACAGTAACCTACAGCAGAAGCAACAGTACCCTACAGCAGAAGCAACAGTAGCCTGTAGCAGAAGCAACAGTAACCTACAGCAGAAGCAACAGTAGCCTACAGTAGAAGCAACAATGGCCTACAACAGAAGCAACAGTAGCCGCAGCAGAAGCAATAGTAGCCTGCAGCAGAAGCAACAGTAGCCTGCAGAAAAAGTAACAGTGGCCTACAACAGAAGCAACAGTAGCCTACCACAGAAGCAGCAGTAGCCTACCACAGAAGCAACAGTAGCCTGCAGCAGAAGCAACAGTAGTCTGCAGCAGAAGCAACAGTAGCCTGCAGCAGAAGCAACAGTAGCCTGCAGCAGAAGCAACAGTAGCCTGCAGCAGAAGCAGAGGTGTCGCGGCCGCTCCACAATATTGATCTAGGAGGGCTAGGTTCAGGAGGTCTGGGGCCGAGGGGAGGAGCTGCCGTAGGGGGGAGGTGGCGGATGCAAAGAAGGGTTAGACAGCCAAGCAAGCAGGGACAGCAAGTGAGCATTTCGGTGAGCGACTTTTTCGTTTCTTGAGCAACTGCGTCGAGCCACCAACTGAGTATTTTGAGTGGTATGATCCACTGTCTGCTAGCCATCGTCAGTTCTCTCTATGCCTGTAAATTAGCTACTTTGCATCTGTCACCTCGTTTGGGCGGTCGGTTGGCCTCCTCTATTGTTGCTATTCAACATTTCCGAGTCATAGAACCTATTTTATGCCGTAGCTGTGTGCATAGTAAAAGTTTCAGCTGGATGTCCACCAAAAGAAAACAATGCCAAGGTAGTCAGAACTTTAGTAACATTAGTAGTTATAAATAATAAAGTGTCTAAACGGCAGCCAGTATTCAGTGGAGTCCCAAAAGGCACCGTGCTTGGTCCAATACTCTTCCTTATCATGATAAATGATATGGGGCACCAATGCAAGTTTGCCGTTCCCTCATCGTTCGCTGATGACACACGGATATTAGCAGCTCTACAATCAACGGCGGACGTACGGAATGTGCAACTCGACCTAACCAACATCTTTCACTGGACATCGGTTAACAACATGACCTTCAACGAATGAACATTTGAACTATTACGGTACGGAAAAAACCTCTCCCTTACTGAATCCACGTTTTACACGACGAGAGATGGGAGCAAAATCGAGAGAAAGCAAATTTTAAGAGATCTTGGGGTGAGAATACAAGATAATGCCACTTTTGAAGATCATGTGGCTCGAGTTGTTACCGTAGGCAA
>LQNS02278076.1:6234340-6250849 GCA_001587735.2 Parhyale hawaiensis | reverse complement strand
TGAATATGTAAGCTACTTAGGAGTACTTTTTTTAATGATTAGACTTTTAGTCCACTTTTGTAGACAATATTTTATACAATCGTAATTGTAATATGCGACTTATCTTAGATTATTATCTTTACATTATTGTCATCTAGCCTCACAAGCGAGAATATCGCTTTTAGGAGGTTCGTTCTCATTTTAATTGTGAATTTTTAATCTGTTGTATCGAAATTGTAAAGAGAACAAATAAAGAGTAAAGGAGCCTCCTGAAATACCGTCAGGGTTTTAGCTGACTTTTGGGTAAATTTTTGGCATCCTTCTGAAAATACCATCTGGATTTTGGCTGACTCATTAGCTGCCTATTAACGATATCGTTTGGGATTTTCAGAAATAAATCAACTCCTTGCTTTTGTTTGTTGACTGAAAATTTATAATGGCATCTCAAAATATCGTCATGCTAAATAAGATAATCCACATACCCCATGTCGTCACAGTATTTCTGCATATTTTTCATCAAATATACGCCTTGTATTCCGATATCGATTTGTCATTTTTGTCCCCGTATCATATTACATTCTCTCCCCCAAAACGATAATGTTACATTAGTTCGTGTCATTCTTCATTAGATTCTTTCATCCCAAACGAAGTCTCGTCACTTCTCCTCATATTTCATTATGGTCTCTTTACCAAAGGCTAAAGTCTTATTACCTCCGCCAAGGAGGTTATGTTTTCGTCGTGTTTGTTTGTCTGTCTGTCTCTTTGTCTGTCTGTTACCAATATAACTCAAAAAGTACTTAACTGATTTGAACGAAATTTACAGAGATCGTTAGGTATGTTAGGAGGAACAGATGATTAACTTTTGGTGAAGATATGTCCATCTGTTTGTTTGTTTGTCTCTTTGTTTGTCTGCCTCATTTTTCTCTATGTCATATCTCAAAAAATTATCAATGGGTTTTTATGAAATTAACAAGAGTTGTTAGGTATATAACAAAAAGGAAATGCTCAAATTTTGGTAATGATCCGTTTGTTCGTTTTTTCGTTTGTGACTGTTTTTAATTTTGTGCTTGTTAGCACAATAACTCAAAACATAATGGATCTTTATGAAATTTATAGGGGTTGTTAGTAATGTTAAAAGACATAGCTAAATGATTAAATTTTGGTACAGATCGGTTTGTTCGTTTTTATGTTTGACTCATGTTTGTCATAACGTTTGTAAGCAGCATAACTCAAAAAGTTATGAACGGATCTTCAAGAAAATTCCACAAGCTGTTATTACTATCAAAAGGCACAAATGATTAGATTTTGGAGTTTAGACTACGAAAATTATGGTTTCAGAGCCAATTTGAATTTTTTACTACCGTTGCCTCGCTTGGCGGAGGTATGCGCTCTCAGAGTGCTCTAGTACTTCATTATATGCGCTAGTTCAAACGAGTGTGTTTCTTCATTTTTCGTCATATTTCTTTATATTCGCCACCCACTTTTCACAATGCTGCTCATATCTCTGCAGAATACGACGCCAATCCTCCAACCTCCTCAACACACTGTCGCTTTGGGCGATTTCCACTAAGTTCGCGAGGGACAAGCAAGAGCCTAGCCACCTGCCCAGATGGCTGAAGCGCCTCTGCCTTTAGTATTTCCATATAGATTGATTTCATTATGCGACCAGGCGTGAAAATAGAGCGAGGAGAGAAGACGCAAACCTGTCGCACGGTTCCAAAACAGAGGCTAAGTCTGGCAGAACTTGAGTATTGCTGCAGAGCCGAGGTCTTCCTTGTATATTCGTTAATTAATTCAAAGATTGGAGGTCGGCGTGCAAGGGGCGATTGCTTGCTACGAATCTCTGTAATTGAGGCCTCCTAAAGCCAAGTAAATCGTCTCGTTCATCGCAGCAGCTAGAATGCCATTTGTGATGGCTTCCAAAAGGCGCACCGTTGAAATTTAGATACATGGCGTCTTTCTTAACATTTAAACAATCCAGAATCTTATCCACTTATATCCATGTTATTTCGGCTAAGTGTTATTAAATTTTGCCGTACAACTGCGAGATGCTAGGGACATTTGATAAAAATGAACTAGCCTCTCTCACTTGAGCCGAGTCAAGTCGAATTGAGCGTATGAGATAAAAATTGGCGTAGAGCAAGGAAAATATGACAGTACGCTGACATGGACGTGCTATGTTTTGGAAGTCTCTCGGTTTCTGTGGTGGAAATCCACACCAAACATGTGAGTGCGAACGTTGAGCGAAGGACTGTGAAGGAATGGCGCGTGACGTACCTCCAAAGGGACTGAACCAAGGCCTCCTAAATTACGGGCCTGGGTCTCTACGTAACGAAGTTGGTCCGATCGGTACAGTCCCACGAGAAACTGTTAGACGCAACCTGATATTTTTGGTACCTAGTCTGCATACTTCCGGCTTATGTGGCTACAAAACTCAAACTATCGTAATTTTGTAACTAGTAAGTAGTTTAAAGAAAAATTTCTCGCCATATATGTCCAAAACATATAGAGTAGGTACCAATAACATTAGGCTGCGACTAACGATTTTTCCAGCGACTGTACGCAATCGGACCATTTTCGAAGCCAAGATCCAGGCCTGTACCTTAGGAGGCCTTGACTGAACCCTCTTCGCGTGTTGTTCTGGCTGTGATGGTTGTGGCTTAAAACCAGCCTTATGTTGCAGTGTAGCTAAGTTATTATCTTGGATCCATAGCTGAAGCTCTCCGGCCTGAGCCCTCACCAAAATTATCCACAATATTTTGTAGCGAGAAATAGATTTACCTTGCCTCAGACTATAAGTGACCTCCTTATTTGCTATGTATTTAGTACTTATTACTCGTGGGAGCATGAACAAGTAAATCGCTACATTTAGTGCTTGTTTACATTGCTAGTTATTATTATTATTATTACAATATTGTTATAACATCACGCCTGGGCCTCCATGACGAACAGGTAGTGCTATCCAAATGAAGCATTATAAAACACTGGGAGCCTTAAAACCCTGCCAAGGAAAATCCATCATGAGGCCATAAATAGCAAACTTTAGACTTCTGTAGACGAGCACGACAATGAATTCCGAATCAAAGCGGACCAGAGCAAAAAAAAATATCGACAGAACTGACGAGTATGGCACCTAGCAATGTCCACTGTGAAGGGGTGGGCATAAGCCGCATCACGTGTATCTCTTCTAAAGATTTTGAGAACAGGGACAAAAGAATGCAGTCAATGTCATTCATTGTTGTATACCTTATAAAACTCACAGAGGCACGCCACACATCGCCTATGGAATAGATTCACAAGGTAACTCTTTGCACACAGCCTGCTGGCTGAGGTAACAAGTCAATCCACCAGACGCAAGTGACTGTCATAAGCCGAAGCCCAGACTGGTGAGCAATGCTCCAACACAAAAAAGCATCTATGGACTCCATCTTTGTCACCAAACATAAAGTTTATCTTACGCAGGAGACCAATCTTACTCGAAGTACGTGAAACGAAACGCTTAAAACGTGCCTCAAGCGTAAGCTTCTCATTAAAGACAAACAAAAAATCTCCGGAGAGTTAGACCCCTGAAGCAAAGTGTCGTCATTCTTCAGAGATGGATGCTGGGGTAGAAATGTCCGAGACCGACTGACAATCATATATTTAGTCTTGCCGGCATTTAGCCTCACACTCCAGGCAGATCACCATGCACTATTGAGCAACAACTCCTTATACAGAGCTAGGGCGACAACATTACGCATGCTGATGGATGGTATCACTGTTATCAAAGTGGAATTGTCAACATAGTTGATCATCGTGTTCTCCAGGGCAGAGAGCATATCACTCGTGTACAGAACAACAGCAGCAACAGGCCAAGTACACTACCCTGAGGGACACCTGACACTACCACAACTAAGGCATTCAAAAACCCGTCAACAGGCACACTCTACATTCGCTCAGAAATAAAATCAAGAATGATGGACAGAACCTCAACACTCACGCAGAAAGACTCCAACTTGTACAGTAGATGCCCTGCAGGTGACCCTGTCGAACGCAGCATTAATGTCCAACTATACAAAGCGTGTTTGAGAATGACGTTCCAGCACTGACTGTAAATGGTGTGACACAGATAACAATGCGCCACAACAACCCAAACCAGCTCTGTGTGCAAATTGACTAGCAGGAAGCAGTCCAACAGCTTCATCAAAATGACATAGCTTACAAACCACCAGTTTCTGAAGCACCTTCGATAAACTGGTTGTCAGCGCAAAAGGTCTTTAATTGGCGACATTTGGCGACATTGAACCTTTGGGAATACAGGTAATTACCTCAGTACACTAAGAACGGGGGAAATTTCTTAACCGTATCTGACGCCGGAAGAGCACTACAAGATTAGCGGCAAGAACGCCAGCACGTTTCTTATAAGTAGAGGAAACATGCCGACCGGGTCCGCAACATTACTTGGATCAAGGTCCTCAAGGGCACTCTGATAGTATTAGATCTGAACGCCAAAGAGATTTTACGGGGCTCAGGGTGACATCCATGAGGCGATAACAACACATCTTTACTCCGCTTCCCATCGAAGTGAGCCGAGAGGAGCTCCGCCTTTGCCAGGAGATCAGCAATGATACCTTACACCGGGGCCACCAAGGGTCGGTAACAAAGCTTCAGCATTGAAGACTGCACCCTTTAACTCACTCGACCAACGATATGGATGGTCAATACTCAGCACAGACTCCCTGGAACGCTACCTCTCAGCTCTACGCTCCACATATGTCTGCCACAACGTGCAGTCAAGCGAACACCTTCAAGCACGAAAAGCTGCTTGCTTGGCCTCGAAAGCCAATCGACACTGATCGTCATAGCATAGCTTATCTCGAGATCTCACGAAAATTGTCCTCTTTGCTATTTGGGATAAGCTTCTCCAAAACAGACACAGTCATGTCGTTAAGTTCAGAGACAGCGTCACCACTGCAGAGGATTTTGCTCCAAGGAGACTCCCATACTACCCCAGTAATTTCATTTCAATTAGCTGTGCTCTTACAAGAACAATTTTTATTTGTTCTTATTGTATCGGAGTCCTGCAACGGATGATTCCATTTATGACTGTTTGGTCACGGCGATGGCTTCAATCCAGAGTGGTGCAGATACTATGTCAGCATTTGTTTTTACCGGGGACATTAATGCGTGCCACAGGAACTGGTTGAGATCTGTATCATCTACTGATGGCCGTGGCTAAGCTATGTTGGACTTTTGCACCTTGTCTAACTGTGTGCACGTTGGCTCGGAGCTCCACGCATATTTTTGGCAGTTGTTTTGACCTGGTCATGACTGATGTCCTTGACTCTGTAACTTCAGACCACTCACATTTTGTTTTGTCATAGGAGCTGTACTTGCTGTTCCGATGGCAAGATTCATATGCAGACTGCTGAGAAGCGCAAAATTCATTCCTGTCATATACATAACCATTCCCCGAAATCCTGGCCCTTTTCTAAGTGGCGTGCGGAGAGGGGATTGAAAACCTGCCAGGGCAAGTTCAGTGCCGTTCCTGCCTGACGCCAGCGTTTCAGAACCGAACATCAGCACCACGGGACATAAAGCCGAGCTCCGTGAGGTTTGCATTCAGTTCTGTAGTACTGCAATAAAAGAGACAATACACTCGAGCCCAGCCCGGCCTCGGATTACTTTCTACATCCCCACTTCGAAGTAAAAGGTAGAGGTAAAGTCAACTTGACCATACCCCCAACTGGAAAACCCACACGCACTGGTTTGTGCTGCAGATATAGGCCAACATGCCGCAAAAGAGTATACGGCTGCACTCGACCCCAGATCGTCTAGAGCTAAGGTGCCAATGGCGGGAGGTTCCATGCAACAATCTACCCCCAACCTTCCCCATTGCTGGGAAAGGTCAATAAACCCAAAGCAGTACGCAGACAAGATGCTGACTGATCGCGTCAAGCGCCGGGAAGAACTTGCCTGCTTGATAAGCTAAATCCAACCTACGGCCGTCAGAGTCAATATCAGATCCTTTAGTTTGCTGCTACTGAGAAGAGAAATGAAGATAAAACAGATGAAGCAAAAGCAGTAAGAAAAGAAATTCATCAACTAATGAAAAGCAGAGGCAGAAGTAAGCGGTTCACTCAGCAGAGCTGCAGAGCCGAGTAAAACTTATACAACCCCTGGGCCTGGCTCGCCTTACTATATATGAGGTACGATAGTCGCAGCCGACATGCGGGTGCCTCCACAAACCTCCCATGGCCCTGCCGCCTACAGCACGAAATTAGCAAATGAGGACAAAAAAGAAGAAAGAATCTCGATTGTACCATTGAGGGGTAAAGAGAGGAGCTGACCGTGGAATGCTGGGCACACGGCTACGGCAACATCAAGGTGATCTCTCTCATTGCATTTGGCTCTTTGGAGCTCATCCGCCTTCCATGCGCAATTTTTCACATAATTGTTCCCCCGAGCCCACCGTTTCCTGGCTAATACGCCCGTCAAGCGACAGCCAATGGAAAATAAGAGGGATACAAGTTAGATCGTTTGAAATCGATCTTGCATTGATCGCCTGTTACGCCACGTGCAAGAGACGGGAGTGAAATTCTAACGCCCCCACTTTAGGCCCAAAGTTTTCTTCAGCTAACACTTACTGAAGGGCTATGAGATAAGGCCTTGGGGTCCGTGCCAAGGGAAGAACGAAAGAATAGTTTTTAGTCCCCTCAGAGCCGTTAACTACATCTACCAAGCGCACATATTCCAAATATTTAGGAATATCTTAGTTCCGTGCGGCTGGTGACAAGCCAACAAGTTTATAGAATCGACACGTAGAGCCGCAGTCACTTTGCTAGCGTAGGCCAGGCGATCAACGTAATTTCAGCTTACGCCTAAGGGAAGGAAAGTAGCTGCTGCAGAGCTTATGTAGGCAATTTGTGTAATTTTTACAGGCAGGAATTCTTTCCTGAACACGTTCACAATTTCATGCCTGTTTGGGCAACGCAGTCGCACCAATACAAGCGCCTGAAGCGAATCCTGCCTTCGCTACCACGCCAGCCTGCTCAGCCATGCATCAAATTGGCAGGTTTCGATTGGCTATATGAACTTAAGCAATTTTTTTTGTTGGAGTTATGTTGTCGTAGAACAAAATAGCTCCTACCCATTTTTATCTGTGGCTCCCAAAGTGCATGACACACGAAGTGCTGCAACAGAACGAACTAGGTTGTACCAATATAAGTTTAAACGTCATAAGCTTAAATGTTACAGAAGAGCAAGTTAACTCCTACCAATTTCTGTTTAAAATTCTGAAAATGTCTAAGTATACGCAACGTGATAAAGCAACAGAAAACCTAGCGGGCCTTTTCCCAATCCTGGTTATCTTGTTTGCTGTCTTGCACATGGTACCTTCACATGAAATATTTTTTACACACGTGCACGTTTTTAATGAAAATTAAAGGAATTGAAAAGTATTTTCTCACTATCCAAAAATAAACAAATAAAACCATATTTATGGAGTCCTATTCTGATGTTTGTGCCAGTAAGGCAAAGTTGTCAAAGTCTGCATGGAGATGCTGAGCGAATCGCAAGCAGGTGGTTTTAAGAGCTGGGCAGAATTTGGCTCCTAACTTCTCAATGAGAAACTTCAGTCCAATGCATTGAATCGCATTGTTCAGTAAAGTACGTATAGTGAAATGAAAGCATGTATTATCCAAGAGAGAAGTATAACTATAATCATAGGCCACACCATACATAAACTGGACCCTGGCCCCTGAGGCAGATTTCGGTCTCGCAATTGGGCCTGACTGCACGGTGCTGCAGACGCATTTTTATATGTTCTCCTATTACTTTTTCTACTTTGTTTAGACTATTTGATATAATTCTTTTACTTTCAGTAATGACTGGCAAATCTGTACATACTTCTAAAAATTCTATACGTAAAAAATTCACAAAAAATATTAGGGCTTGAAATGTAATTACGTACAGCAACTGTTTATGACATCCTTTGAAATTTGTAATAGAGACAACAGAGTGATGAAGGCCTGCGGCCGTTAAGTGATGAAGCCGTGGCAGCAGTGCAGTGATGAAACACTGGCCGCCATGAAGTAAAATAGCATTGGAAGCAGTGAAGTGATATAGCATTGCCGGCCGTGAGGTGATCTAAATGATGAAGCACTGGCCGCCATGAAGTGATGTAGCTTTGACAGAAGTGAAGTGATGCTGCATTAAGAGCAGTGAAGTGATGTAGTATTGGCAGCCGTGAAGTGATATAGCATTGGTATACCTGTGAAGTGATATAGCATTGGCAGTCATGAAGTAATGTAACGTAGGTGAACCATGAAGTAATTTATCTCCGGCAACCTAAAGTGAAGCAACATTGTCATCTATTAAATCATACATGTAATGGAGGTAACTATGAAGTGATGTAACATAGTCATCCATTATATTGTGTAAAGTATAAAGTAAACAACAATGAAGTGATGTAAAATAGTCGTCCATTAAATTATGCAGCATAGGCAACCATGAGGTGATTGAACATAATATACACCTAGTTAATCTATTAAATCATGTCATGTAGGCAACCATGATGAGATAGAGTAGTAACATATACAAAATGAAGTGATGTAACGTAGATCACCATAACGTGATGCAGTGTAGGGAACAAACTTGATGTCATTCAACTTAGGCAGCCATGGAATGATTCAACTCAGGCGACTATACCAACTAGTGCTATAAACTGTAGCTTATAGCCTTTTTTGGATAAACTGTAAGGTTCCTGCCTTGCTACAGGTTCGTTTGCATCATGCAACCTTTGTTGCGCAACACGCCCGTTACCCGTGCCTCCTTTTTTAGGCGGGGTGAATTTTGCCACGCGCACTGCTTTACCAAGCTATGCTAAAGTTCATTAATTCAAAGGTTCTAATGACTCTCTTATGATGAAAACAAAAGTGAAACTCACACTTCAATTGCTAATGCAAAATCTAAACGCGAGATAAAAAAGTAAACCTTTTAATTCTATGGTTAAGAGTGAAATCCCAAGAACGATGTGCAAGGTAACAAAGTTGCTACGTGTCAACGGACCTTAAGTGCCTATCTTATCTGCTACATCATGTCGATTGTGCTGAGGAGAAAACAAAATGGAATAATCCGGCGTGTTGTGTAGTGGCGAATATGGGATAACATTTTGAATTCATTACATTTTCCTTTGGTTTGGTTCTCCTGCGCATATCAAAGCACACACACTGCAGGCGGAAAGCTGAAGATTTCCTGCATGCTTCCTCCAGTAAAAATCCATGAACATGACAGCTGCTATTTACAAACTGACAGGCCGAGTCTTACGCGGTGCTAAGAGTGTTGAAGAAATTATAAATCTTCGACTATATGGTGATAAGAAGTGTACAGCATCGCAACATCATCGTACAACATCCTTGTACGAGCATCTTCATGCGAAACGTCCTAATCCTGTGTGTTATATTAATGTAGAAATTATCTTCCACTGTAGTTAGTGATAACACAGTTCACTTACTAATGAAGTTATGTCAGCTGTAAGCGAACACTTTAGAGGCCAATATCAGCCAATCAGCTACCGCCGTGAGTGGCATCAATTTCAGCCAATGGGCGACCGCCACGTCACTATGCTCATGTAAACGAATGATGCCGCGAGGGGCAGCTCGTTGTGCTACAATACACCAGAAAGACTTTCCCGTCAATTACCTCAAATTGAACCACCCATACACTTAATTACTTGAATATAGGAAAATAATAAACCACAGATTTTATGTATTGTATTACATCTTGATATCCATCACCATAAAAAGAACTGAGAAAATCATCCAAAAATATTTACCTAAGTTAAAGCGAATGCTTTGCGCGAATTAGAATGACTCGCCTAGGTTTAAAAAGACAAAATTATACGATTTTCATTCACCAAGAACACTTTGCATTATAACAGGTTATAAAGTACAAAGTTATACATTTATACATCAATAGCAAAATAGACTGCCATTGAACAATTTTACAACCGTCTATATAATAAACAATTACGACACACACTTCGCCCTTCACACATACGATGCCATTATGGAAATTACACCCAAGATGCCTCGGTCTTGGGATTATCCAGGATGCCCTGCTACAAAAGGAGTGACGCTATTGGCTGATGTACTTTTGTGTGACGTCACAGTTCTGCAAGTGCAAACTACTGTCTGACATAACTTCTATATAGTAAGTGAACTATGGTGTTAACAAAATGAGCAGTTCCATTAAAAAATTGACTGCTCGTATCTTGGATGCCTTCCTACACACTTTTTCGGCAGTCACAATCTTAATTTTTTTTTTTTTGCGTACGTATACTGTAATTTCCCCAAGTTTTCATAACTTTTTCGTTTACCACCAAACATTACATGCATGCCTTTTGCAACTAAACTCCTACTCACGAATAGCGCTGTGACAAAATGCTCTAACAGACAGAGAAGTCGATGATAACTCTAAAACAACAAACTGCATCAAGTACAGGCTCCTACAGTGAACTGCTTCTGCAGGTTGTGTTACCGTCATAGCTTTACGGTTGAGCTTTTGGTCGCTGTTTAGGAGTTATCACCGACTTCTCTATCTCTAAGAGCATTTTGTCACAGTCCTACTCATGAATAACATTACTGCGTTGTGTTCCGAACGAAGCATCAAAGGTTACAATCGGGGAACAAAAGTTCTTTTGATATGCTAATTTCAAAATCATAGAGCTAGCCACATACCTGATCTACACTGCAGTTTAAACTGATTGAGAGCAACGTCATGACTCGGGTAGTGAAAACATCACGCCTCTCGTTGAAATCTTTTACAGGTCAGATCTTATTTTTCAATTTCAATCGGGAATCACCAAACCATTCGCACCACCTGTTATTGTCTTTACAATTCATGTGTCTTTTAATGAATTTCCAAGTGTTTAAACCTTCATTCTTATTACTACCAAACAACGCTAAATATTACATGCATGAGGTAGTTAATAAATTTTGAAGTGTTTAAATAGCTGTTGCTGGTCCAACCGTCTTCCAAAAGGCGCTCTATGATGCAACATTATTTGTTTATCGCCTGTCCATCCATTCAAAACTTCCCCTCTCCCTTTCTCCATTATCTGACAACTCATTTGTTCCCTACACCCACCCTACTAACCGTTGCCCAATGACAACGCCTGAAAATTCTACACTGGAATCGGTTGCACGTGTAACAAATTTCTTCCCAACTATACGCTCCCCATTGGCTTACATGCTGAGTGGTCCCATGAGCACTTACAAACAGGTCGCTTAATATTTACCCATCAGAAATTCTTCTAGTTATACGTAACTTCCCAGTAACAATAATGTCATCCTTGCTCGTTTGATCTCATGCGTATACCTTTTATACATGTACTGTATCTTCCCATCTGCAAACTTTCACGCTATTCTTTAACTAAGTTGCATGCGGTACCAATAGACCTTAAAAGATCTATCCTCCTCATTTGCTGTCGCAGCATATAATCCTCTTCGTATCTTTTTATCTTTAAGCTCTTCTGCTCGCAACGCACTCGGTCTTTACACACCAGTCTTTGCGCTCTCGCTGCTCCCTCGCGTCTTTATACGCTGTCAATGCCAGCAGCAGCAGCAGCCGCCGAGCGCTTCAGATTATGTAGCGAATACATAAATTTTTGCGGGAAACATTGCAGGAAGAGTACGACAACTCTTTTCCGACAGCGTTTCAGTAAAGCGAGCTTCCTTTCGGCAGTATCGCCGGCGCGATATTTATTGATGTACCTGGCGGCAGTCCCTAGAGGGAAAAGTGCTTCTAAGGTAGAAAAATAGAGTAAAAAAATGCCGTAAAAGTCCATGCTATGGAGATAAAATAACACTGAGAATAGCGTAGAGTGAAACCTGCGAAAAGGTACTGTTTTTTACAGTAGTTTCCAGAATTAACGAGTGAAGACACATTGAGTGTGTATTTCACATAAATCATAGAGAAGATACTCATTAGACACTGATAACTTTGTAATTAAAATTAGATGCCGTTAACGCCGCAACTGGTTAACATCCCATCTTTTAAAACTCTGTGGAAATCCGACGCATTGCAGCGCGGCATTGAAGCTGTTCCGCTACCAGAGAAACAGAGTCAACATGCACGATTTCATTTCCCAAACTACAGGCAAAATATCAATTAAGAGAGTTCTTTATCTCCCCTTGGCGCATGGGTGACAGCGCCAGTTCAAATAAATTTACTGGAATGTCCTCACAAAAGTGACTCAAAATCCTGCAATTCCCTAGCAAAGTCAGCGCTCGCGACGGTAAAAACACCGCGAAGAAATGCTCCTGTTTTATCACTGCAAGAAGTCGATGGCTTTCTCTTTCGGCTGATAGAAAGAGACTTTAAATCGAGTGATCCAGGGCAGCTTGTTTTAGCTCACAAATCGCTGTCATTTTTCTTCCAAAGTTACCCAATAATTTTCTCGTCGTCTCCTCGTGTGTCGGGAGAGATATTCTCAGGTATCTCATTTCGTAGAGTTTTAGAAATTACTTTCAGCTGGTTGAGGTAAAATTTCTTCTAAGAACGGCGTATCTTGAGTACATGATAGTTTTCTTCATTGCCGTAAAAACAATGAGCGACGTCTTTGCGGATACTGGGAGATGTGTTTTAGGCGATTATCAGAAGAAGTTCACTTGGATGGAGAGCGCCATTTTATAAATTTGCTCGGAAACCAATTTTCATTGCTTGTTGTTTGTATAGATATTAGTATTATTGTTACTTCGACGCTTGAATGCATCACTCTCTTTCAGTTGCAGTTGCATAGCTAGTTAGTTTATCGAAATTGCAGTTTATTATAATTTTTAGGGTAATAGTCGTCAAAAACTTAACTCAAATTTTTTCGACGTCAAATCGTAACTACAGATAAGTAACTGATTTCAGTCTGCACGTTTGCCACGAGCTACCATCAGACACTTGATTTGACAATGCTAGAATTTAATGAGCTTTCCTTTTAAATGAAAACAAACTTAACGAACGTCTCAGCCGACCCAATTTACCCCAAGAAATAAGGACTACAGTTTATTCCCAATACATACCGTAATCCTGGGAGTGATTTTAATATTAAATGCTTCAGAGACTTTTAAATTTCCCATCTTCATTTATCAGTCATGTAGAGTAATGTAAAGCAACGAAATAGCTCTTCTCGGGCTGCTTTTATCTGCGACATATGTGAGTGCCAATATGATTCATACGCGCTATACAGTGCCGTATTTGACCAAGTCCGAAATATGGCGAGCGTATTTGAAGAACGTAGTTGCAGCAGTTACTAACTTAATTGCTCTGTGGCCTTCCTTGCAGATAATTTCCACGAGCAGATAAAGACAATAATGGTTACCACTTATTGCCCAACTGCAGTTACTTACAGTCTCTCGCTGTACTTTTCCTCAGCCAGCAATTGCAGGCAGTAATAATTACCACTTACTACCCAACTGCAGTTACGAATTCCATTAGTAGTGCAGAATTGCAGAATACTTCGTATACCTATCACCGCCCGCAGTTACTGTTGTATGTCCCTACTGCCGAATACCTTAACTGCACCATTCGCAGGCAACAAGAGGTCTGGCAGTGCCAAGGCAAATTGCCTTTCCGCCTGATCGGAAGTCAGTCCGTTGGAAATTTTTAAGCCAGGTAATTAAGCTCTTCAATGAACTTTTAGAATAAAAAAAGCCATCGAAAAGAAATCATGAAAACACGAGAGATGGAGAGAGAAAGAAGAGGACCGTGCAGGCCTTAGAGAAGGTCGGAGTGGAGGGAAGCCTAATTGAAATCGAGGCATCGATTAGCAGGGAATGGGATTCTTAATTGAGGGATGACGGACCCCGAGAGATGATGAGTAGGAGAGAAAGACTGATGTGAGTAGGAGCGATGATTACTTTGCGTGATACGGAGTAAGTCTTTAGTCGATGTATGAAAGCCCAAGTACTACAGGATGTGGTGTATAATACTATGTTCGTGATACCTACCAGTTATTGCTATCATGCAACCTTGACTTGGTCTTCGTACTAATATTTTCTGGATATCATTCACCCCTGCACATAACCTATGACATGTGACAGTAGGATGCAGTAACTATAAGGAATACATTGTTTATTCAGTCCTTCCTGATTCGAATGAGAATGTCTTTACGAAAAGAAAGCTTAGACTACCGTTCGTTTATAACTGCTGAAGACATGCAAGGTCGAAGTCCTCCCCTTGAGATATTTTTCTGCAGCGCTGATTATATTTTCAGGTTTTGTGTCGAGATGATCGAACATTTCCGGGTTAGGAAACAAGAGAAAGCATTTGCCTCGCATCAGTTGCGCTGCGATGACAGACAGCTGTATAGTTGAGTCTCTCAATGCAGATGTAATGCTAACGTATACAGCGATCAGGCTTACGTTAACGCAACTCAAATGCCAGGCCTGGCAGCGCTACAGTCAGACCTCGAGTGCTGATCATATTCCAGCCAGAGGAAATCTCTGTACTCTAGAAAAAACTGGCGATATTCTTGTATAGCGGCGACGGTTGTGATGGCTTAAGACTATAAACAGTAGGCGTCAGCGATGGCAGTCTTGTAACACACACCGATGTGATGTTTTTACAGTGAGCGATAGGCGTTACCAAGGCATTTTCGTAACAGCGTCGGTTATAATGCTTTAAGACTCTGAGCCATTGGCATCACTGACAGCATTTCTTCTTATAAGAGAGACGGCTATGACAAGTTTCCGTTAAAGAGGGCCCTTTACTGTCGTTGGCAAAATGTAGCTTGCAATTCATTTTGAAGGTTGTTAGCTTTTATTCACACCTTACCTTATCTTGATACCTTGATGATTCTTCGGACGTAGCCCAGGTGACGTTATACACGTCACCCATGTTGTGCGGCGGTGAAAAAGCAGTCCGTGACGAGCGGGAGGACTAGTAGCGAATTATTCCCACATTGCACGTACCTGCTTACAGCTGGTTCGTCTAGCGCTTTCAGTAAATATGAGTTCAGTAAATTTTTTGACTTTCACGGTCTCTGTACCATAGACATTTCGAATATGACGTGGCATTTTGTTGAGTTACCTCGCACCCCAAACCGAGAAAATAATGGTATATATCGTGGCTATTGCATCACCACCATTTTTTTTTATCGGAATTCGTACTTCACAAGTGCGACCAATATGGTCTGAGTATCTGGCTAGAATCTGCCCAATGACAGTGACCGTAATTCTTTCTAGAATTCTTCAAACATATATGATCGTAAAGCGCTCGAATCTCCGTTAAATGGAGTACGTTTGAAGTTAAGTAAGTATTTCGAGATAGTTTAATTCTTGCATGCCCTGAATTTGAGCATTAAACGATCATCTGGATAGCTTCGAGACGCTCTAGATCTTTCCGTTTGTTAGGTATCCAAAGAGGCCAATAATATTCTATACTTCGGCTGTACCAGTTGTTTCCATAAAGTAAGCATTGTGTCTGCCTTTCCTGAAGAGAAAGTTCGAAGCACCCATCCGCTCCATTTCTTGTCTATGGTAAGAACTCGATCCACGTAATCTTCAAAAGTGGCATCACCCTGCATTCTCACCACAATGCCCCTTAAATTTTTCTTTCTTTTGATTTCGTTCCCATCTCTCGTCGTATAGGACGTCGATTCACTAAGAGAAGGTTTTCCTGTATCGTAACAAGTTTGAGTATTATTTCGTTGAAGATCATGTTGTTATCCGATGTCCCCTGAAAGATGTTGGTTAAATCTAATAACACGTTCCATACATCTTCCGCTAACTGTACCGCTGCTAATATTCGTATGTCATCCGCGAACGTGGAGGGAGCCTTCAAACTTGCATTGGTGCCTTATATCATTTATCATGATGAGAAAGAATATTGGACCAAGCACAGTACCTTGTGGGACTCCATTGAGTACAAGCTATCGTTTGGGCACTTTATTATCTATAATTATCACCCGCGAACAAAGTGAGAGAGGAGATAATGTTTTCGTTGAAGATTTAAATATATATATAGCGAAGTGCTACATTAAGTGTAATGAGGTTCGTTAAGTGTAATTTAGTGAAATTAAGTGTATTTTCAATGTTGAACCTACCCTCAGCTGATGACACTTAGGGACGGCGTTATGTAAATTCCGTTACATGTAATGTCCGATCTAGCTATATATTTATCACCCGCGAACAAAGTGAAAGAGGTGATAATTTTTGTTGAAGATTTAAGTATATATACATATTTTTTATATATATGTATATATATTTGCATATATGTTTATTTGTCTGTCCACCCAATAAGTGGTCGAATGAGTTGAGCTACGTTCATGATTTTTTGCAGGGAGTCTGATGGGTTGCCCTCGATGAGACCCCATACCAAAAAACTGGGAATAGCTGACCATAAAAAATGACAGCGATGAAATTTGCTCCCACCGCGGGTGTTGGTCTTACGCCGCGAGGCGTTCTAGTTGTATAATTATATATATATATATATATATATATATATATATATATATATATATATATATATATATATATATATATATATATATATATATAT
>LQNS02278076.1:6223193-6234028 GCA_001587735.2 Parhyale hawaiensis | reverse complement strand
GTTATGCAGCGTCCCCAGCGTCCATCCTGCTGCTTATAATTGAAATTTCTGTCTCTTGCCATGGCTTCAAAGTATTAAATTCTGGTTCTAGATGGCGTACATATTGAAGAATTAGATCAGAGGTTACAGTGAAACGCGTCGTGGGTAATAAAATTTTAACTATATTATTTGCTTCTGATCTAATTCTTCAATATGTACGCCATCTAGAACCAGAATATACATATTTGTATATATTTCGAAACGTGCTGTTAGATGGCTAAGAATATTCATATACGGCCTGCTAACTGGCCTTCTGGTTCGATAGAGGTACCAAAATCCTGGCCTCCTAAATGCCCGTTAGCTTCAAAAAGTGAAAAAAGTATTACAAACACCATAGATTTATGCAAATTTGGTCTTATTTTGAAGGAAAATAACTACGTTCTAACGCACGTCTACTTCTCGATAGTAAAACGACAAAGACTTTTTTTTGTGCTGCCACCATCCATCCCGACGATCCACCCTAGTACTATCCCCCTTACATTGAGCTCTTACCGTTACCCCGCCAACCTTGTAGGTTAGGTAGGCAAGGACTGGTTTCCGTAGTGAAATATGAAGTTTAGAACACAGTAAACCCGTATAAAGACCTATGTTTGATATAGGACATTAGCAGAACCAGTCCTGACTCCTAACCTGCAATATTCTCGGAGGGGGTGTACCTCTATCAGGCCATAACGAAATATTTATATATATATATGTATATATTTGCATATATGCATATTTGTCTGTCCACCCAATAAGTGGTTGAAGGAGTTGAGCTACGTTCATGATTTTTTGCAGGGAGTCTGATGGGTTGCCCTCGATGAGACCCATGCCAAAAAAACTGGGAATAGCTGGCCATAAAAATGACGGCGATGAAATTAGCTCCCATCGCGGCTGATGGTCTTACGCCACGAGGCGTTCTAGTTGTATACATATAAATATATGTATTTGTCTGTCCACCCAAAAAGTAGTCGAAAGAGTTGAGCAATGTTCATAATTTTTTGTAGGGAGTTTGATGGGTTGAGCTAGATGTGACCCATGCCAAAAACTAGGCCTAGTTGGGCATCAAAAATGACGGCGTTGAACTTTTCACAACCCCCCGGGGCGAATTTGCCTCCACCGCGGCAGATCGTCACACCCCACGAGGCGTTCTATTTGTTTCCTATGTTATTATCGAAGATCTACTCTCTAGAATTTGGGGCTGTGCCTTAACCTCGTTCATCGAACATGACTGCGTTGAATTTGCCCCCCCCCGCGGGTGATGGTTTTGCGACACGAGACGTTCTAGTTGCACTTTGGGTTCGGTTTGTCAGGAAAGCTTCGATCCACAGAAGACATTTTCCACGGGTGCTTGTATATGAGAGTTTGAGTAATAGTATACCATGATTTGTTAAATGCTTTTGCAAAATCTAAGTACAGTATATTACGTTCACAGTTTTGCATTGGCACAGTAGGTCTACGTAAATAGAGTCATAATGCTTAAGCAGCTGAGAAGTGGTAGATCGTTTATGGCGACAGCCATGTTTATTTCATGTAAGCAGGTTATTACTCTCTATGTGATGTACAGTACTGTTTCCTAAACACCCTTTAAAGGTCTTCATTGTGTGGCTAGTTAGACAGTTCTATAGTTAGCTGGATCCATGATATTTCCAGCTTTGGGAATAGGTGTAATAGTTGCGCTCTTATAGGTGAATGGGATTACCCCTAACTCCACTGTTGCCATAATCCAGTGCAACCTAAGTACTTCGCTTTATATTTCAGTTTTTGCACAATGAAAGCGAAAGGTTATGTTCTCTATCTGCGCGCATACTATTACTTACTCCTGCTTGTGGCATCATTTGTCAAGAATGCAGAATGTCAGTTACAATGTACGTAAAGCAAGTTATGGTACAAAGTACTTATCGCAAATAACTTCTGGATATGCAGTCATCAATTCCTACAAAGTCCACTTTTCTTGGACTCATCTTTCCATGTCATCTCCAATTGGAATAAAATTTCTCTTTTTCTTTCAGTAGAGTGTGCGTTTGAATATCTCACTTTTACTTGTTGAACTTATTGAAATTTATTTTCGTTTTTATATTGCCATTTAGTGTACCGTACAGTTACTGCACTTCTTTTCCCATATCCCTATAGATTTCTTTCATTCACTGCACACGAACGACATTCTCTGCGCCTGACTCTATGCAGGACGTGGCGGTTGAGCCTCCGCGGTTATTTCCTTAGAACATTTAAGTCTTTAAATTGCAGTAGTTCGTTCTCGCTTTTCCCTGCGGACTTCACCTGACGAGCCCCCAGTTACTGACAACAGAAATGGTGGATTTTCCTCCCCGCTCTTCCCATTTTAGGTGACACTCGAGAGTGACTTCGCCACGCGCTCAAACGACCCGTAACTCGCCAGTGACGACTGACAACAACTTCTGTCTTCAAAGTTACTCCGCCAATTGCACGCCATTAAATGTTTAATCGCGAAACGCCTGATCGCAGACTTCAAAGAACTGAACAAGATGCTTTTAAGTCCTGCGAAGAGAAAAAAAAACGGCGCTCGCTAAAACTGGGAAAGTGTAAAGTTTTATACTTTTTCTTTTTCATCTAAAGGAAGAGAGAGAAAGAGAGAGGCGCTTGACAAACTTGCCGCCGTCCAAAACAACAAACTATTGAAGTTTATATCGAAAGAAAAGTCCTGAGCTTGGCTATGCAGAAGAGAACCGCGGCCTGTTTGCTTCGCGGACCTTAAATGCGTAAGTTTGGGGATTAAATGTTTTGTTTTGAAGAGGACTTGCGCCGCTAAAAGATGACCGGCAGGAGTTAATTGGAGTACTCATCGTAAGTTCAAAAGAATTCAATTTCTAACCGCTATTTAAAAAGGTCCTAAGCGATCACGTCTTTCCCTGACGTACTAATGTGGTTACAATTGCAATTCTGAAGAACACAATAGAGATAATCCTCACTCATATTGTCTTTTGAAAATATCCGGTCCCTCGTAATGGTATCAAGTGCAGGAACTTGAAATATGTCGCTGTGAAGGTCGAGTTGCTTAAACTCTCTTTTTGTGAACAAAACACCGCATTAGTATGAGATAAATCTCATGAATTTGCTTATATATGGATGTTACGAATTAAATTTTTCTCAAGTCAATAGCATCGAAAGATACTGCGTGTGTAGCAGGTTTGTCATTCATCGACAGCCCTCTATAGATAGATCTGATTGCGCAACAGATGTGTTGTAAATAGTGCCTTAATGAGCTCCTACTATGAACTCTTCTACTCAGTTGTATAGATTGCTTACACTCTGAAGTAAACGGACACAGCGCTAAAACATATTTTGCTATTAACTGGGTTATTTTATAACTTTATTGCGAGTTTTAAAAACTTCCCTGGGTGGAAGTAAGCCAACATTCAACAGAGCCTTGATATGCGCTATCTTCAATGTTCTCTTGCACTTAGTCCAACCGACCTCATTATTTCTCGCAGAAAAATTAAGAAACGCTAGAATTTACAACCCGCTCGAAGCTTTCTCTCTGTTCGTTTACTTTGACTTTTCCAAGTCGCAATTACGATGCCGTGACGCAAGCCGTCGACAAACAAACAAAGTCAGCTTTACGTTTCCTTAAAAGTGTCTTTAAAGTCGGGAGTTTGGAGAGTGAAAAGCCTGGCTTTGTTTTGAGTTGGCGAGCGAGGGTAGCTACACTTCAGGCCCAATTGTTTGCTCAGTTCGGTCAAAGTTCTGATATTTTATAAGAACGGGTCGCAAACACACTGCTTCAGAAATATGGCGCGACTTTTGGGGCTTGGAGCCGAGGCTGCTTGTAAAGAACGGATTGGATCCTGTTAGGGTGAAACGCCGGCGTCTCTGGGAGCGAACTCTGCGAGGGTCCGTTCTTGTGCTAAGCACCAACATCTCTTGGTGGAAATTCTACTTGTAGGGTTGGCGCTACCCTTACTAATTTTTAAGGAAGAAACCCCTTATTTGAAGGCCAATTATTTTTCCATCTTCTACAAGCACTTGTGCGCTCAGGCTTAGCGTTTGCTGTTCAGTTCTCATCGCCACATCAATGCATAGATATAGATGAAACTCGTGTACTTGGTTGTCAAAAACGACTAAAAGACTCTAATGTCACCGCTGAAAAAATTTTGTCCTAATATACTTCTGTAGGATGCCATGCAACTGTTAACTTGAAGGAAAATTACAGGCTAGAGTGTCCGCACTGTCAAAATGACTGAGAGGAATTTGTGATGGCCTTTCTTCCTTGAAAATACTTTCGTACTTATGTGCTTCTGAAGGATACGCTACAACGACCAACTCAAGTTGTCATAAGAGATGAGCGCTCTCTGTTGTACTTCACTGAGCAGAACATTCCATTCTTACCTTAGATGACATAGAAAACAAATGAGTTTATATTTGCAAGCAGTGAAGCATTACTGAATTTGATTTAATTCTTCACTAACTATCCTGTATACGCCAAGATACAATTTCAGTACATCGAAATTTTTGCGCTCAAGCGAAAACTGCTTTGTCAAAAGAAAAAAAATATGCTGGGAAAAATAATGGCTGCGTCTACTGCATCGTGCTTAATCGCTTTTCCTGTGTCGTTGATTATATACTGAATTTGTATGTAATTTGTATGTAATTTCGATGTAAGAAAAAAATAAAATCATACTCCATGGCAGCCTTAAGCGAAGCTTTTAATGACTTCATTGTTGGGATTTCACAGTTGGCGGAGCAAAAACTGCATTCTAATAAAAAGATAAAAATTTCTACCTAGGCCTTCTTCGCTTATCGATGTCCATCAAAGCATAACATGCAAAATCTGCAACCTGTCCTATTTTTCGCCGATCTATTTGATAAAGAGCATATCACGAATCATACAAATATATAAACACGTACAGAACGGTACTTTATGTATAGTTGTGATGATTAGCATTCTTTCCCTAAATTCTGCTGACAACGCAAATTTTTTCTTTGGTGATGCGCTAAACAGTAATTCGTTTTAGCCCTCAGTCACCCATCACTCCTCATATCAATGGAGCTCGGTATCCCAGTTACCCGATGACATCATATATATAGTTCGAAGTTTTATTCTTTAAGAAATCTCTTACGTTCATGGAAGACATCAACTTGGAAAAATATGTGCCACCAAAAAATTTTCGTTTCTTCCCCATCCGGCGGTACACTGAGGAATATCTTACTCATTTTTCCGTTGATCATGCACTCGATTTGAGCCTCAGCGTGAATACAGAGCAGCTGAAGTTTGGATGTGAGAAGGCTCAGAAGAGAGTACAAATCAATCTGCACAAGAGTACTATACGAGACACTGTAGGAAGGTATACTTTTGAATTGATTGCTTTCAACGTTGGCAAAACGAGCGCATTCTAATTCGTCATCATCTGCAGTCTTGTCTAGTTTCCGCATATCAGTTTTCAACAAAGCGTGACAGGATGACCACAATCTCCAATCTGGCCAAATATTAGCCTGTATTCTTAAAGCGTGACTAAAATGGATAGATAAACAAATGAACACATAAACAAACACACTGTAAATATCACATTTTTCTTCATTATATAGTAGATGGAAAGAATCTTACGCAAAGCATCAAAATTAACAACTCTGCAGGGTAACAACCGATACGAGCGTCGCCTTCAGGAACCTGAACTCATCTCTAATAAAAAATATTTACATACTTGAATGACTTCAAATTAGGCCCTATATAACGGGAATTCTTGACAGAGAATTTGATGACTGCTTGCGATACAATGGACAAAAACTAAGACATCAGCATCGAAGAACTACGTTAAATCAGACAGACTTCCCTCAAAAGTTGTCGGTGCGGAGACAGTCAACTCGTTCAAAATCCGTCTAAACAAATATTGGGAGCAGCAACCTGCACAACTAAGAACTCCTCTTAAAATGACTCATTCTCTTTTGACGGCTAAATCTTCAGATGCCAGTTACCAACTTTTAACGGCTAAGTCCTTAAGGGCCGCTTTGTTTCATAATCTTTCACACTTCATTTAGCTTAGCATTTCCGCATCCCCGCGCGTGTGTTGCAGTTAATCGTTCTTGCACCATCACCCTCTTGACTGAGATTTCTTCTATCAGATCTCTAAATGATGTTATTTTGGCGTAACTGCTATGGCTCACAGAGGGGCCAGAGCGTGAGTCCCATGTACTCTCGGGGAATGGGCCCGTTAGTGCTTTTACTGCCAGCCATCTAATCTAATCACTAATCACCGTTCTTTAGGACCTCGGTCTGACAGTCACTAATATTATTTCAGGTAAAAGAATTCTCATGAAAATCAGAATGAAATGATTCATCAGAGATCTTATACAATAGCTATAATCTTATCATAATCTATGATAGATAAGTCATCCCTTTAGAAACGATGCTCACTTTTCACATAAACATAGGGCAGATGCTCCTACAGATTGACACAAAATTCGCAAATATGTCTACTTATGGCTCTGGAGTAATGTTTAAGAAGAGTGGTCGTTGTATCTTCCCCTCTCCCGATTGTAGTTTGAAAAATCAGCCTTACTATCTGGCCCAAATGTAATATTTAGAGAGATCAGTCGTATGATTTTGTCCCTCAGTAATATTTTGAGGGAACGGCGGTACAATCTGGCACTCCAACGATAATTTTAAAGACCACCCTATAATCCTGTCCTTTAATAACATAAGAGACTTCGGCCGTACACTCAGGCCCTACGAAAGCATTTTGAGAGAATGCCGGTACTATCTAGTATTCAATAATATATTGAGAGAACAGCCGTACTATCAGGCCTTTCGATAATGTGTTTAGATAACAGCAATAGAGTCTGGTCTTTTTCTAATATTTTGAAACGTCGGTTATGCAATCTAGCCCTTCGATTATTTTCGAGAAATTGGTCGTACTACTTGGTCCTTCGGTAACATTTTGAGAGAAGAGCCTTACTATCTGGCCTTCTGCTAATATTCGGGATCAGCTGTTACTCGCTCCCTCATCAGCTTCCAGGATTTGTTGCCACGAGGATCCATCACCAGGATCAGCTGAGGATCATTCCAGTTGAAGGGTGCGATCATCGTGCTCTGAGCAAACGCTCCTCTTGAGGGCAGTGTCAATTTACATGGCAAGTTTGGCCCGCTTTAAATCGGCGGCCGATGGTACGAAGCTGCCCTGCTGCAGTGCCCCACAGATGGTGAATTGACGGCGCTCATGCATCGCTGGAAATACGATGTCGGCGTGCAGTTTTTGGCTCGCCCCGTAATTTTTTTATCCGAAGGGAGCAACTCCCAAATTTCAGTTACGCAGTAGATAAAGAGAAAAGGACGGGAAAAACATAAAATAAAAGCTTGGCTGCAACGGAATAGCAAAAGCACGGGAAGTTATGAAAAGAACTGGAGGCAATTCTTCGCTGTCGCTTATGAAGCGCTAAAAAGAAGGTACAACATGAAATAAACGGAAACGCAGATCAACTAGGGAAGTACAGACAAGGACCACATGCAGCAGGCTCATGCGTAAGAAACCAACGACGTACCTTGTGCCTAGTAAATTTCTTGACGAAGTCCACGTGACGGTCCCCACATCACCACGTGACGGTCCCCACATCACCTCGCATGTATGGAGTCACGATGCTGGGTTTCTTCTGTTGGGCCGCAGCTAGCGACAAAAGAGAGAACCAGCAGCAAATTGTCTCCACAGTGCACGTAACCGTTAACCACTGATTTTTCTGGTATTCTTTCCTTCTTAATGAGACTAAAGTAATTTTTTTATTCTATAACTTTTATATCAGTGGCGTCTCCAATATGCCGTAGTATTTGTTAAAGTCTTGCTCCCCATACAGTGGAGCTATTAGAATATTTTGTCGCCACCACATTTTTGCCGCCATCTTTGCTTGGAATGCGTACGTCACAAGTCGTTCCAGTTCTTTCTGAGTATCTGACGACAATCCGTTCATTCTCAGTGAAACGCTCCAGATTATTTAAACATATATTATTGTGAAGCGTTCGAATCTACATTGCATTGAATAGATTTGGAAACAAGTAAGCCGTTTGTGGAAGCACTGAGCGATCTTTGCATAGCTTCAATTTATTCTAATTTTTTCACGTACTCATCATCCAGCGTGAAGAGCAGTTCTCTATTCTCGGCAAAATTAACTGCTTCCATAGAGTGAGCATCGCTTCTGCTTCACGTGACGAGAAAATTCGTAAAACCTGTCCACTCCATTTTTTCCCCACAGCGATAACATTAGCAACGATAACACTAGTTACATGTTCTTCAAAGGTAGCATGTCCCGCATTCTCACGCCAAGGTCTCTTGAAGCTTGCTTTCAATTTCATGTCCACCACTATTAGCTGAGGACTCAAAAAGTGCTAAGTTTGTTCCGTGTCTCAGCAGCTCCAATTTCGTTCTACGAAAAGTAACTTTATTCATTTCTGACCATTGGCAGAGAATTTCCAAATTTCAGATGACAGGCATCACATCTACTAATTGTACAGCTGCTAATATTCGTGTATCGTCAGCAAATGGGACTGCATAGTTGCATCCGTACCCAACGTCATCACTGATCATGACAAAAAAAAGTACAGGCCCAAGTACGGTGCCTTCCGGTACTCCACTGACAACCGGCCATCTCGAAGACACGCTGTAGTTGACGATGACACTTTGAGTTCTATTTGACAGGAATGCTTCAAGCCGCCGAAGACTTTTTCGGCAGATACCCATACGGGAATGTTTTAACATTGGGATTTCGTGGTTAACCTTATCGAAAAGCCTTAGTAATGTTCACGTATATTAAGTCCAGATTCTTCCTCTGACACAGTGACTCTGTAATGGAATCATAATTTTCCAACGGTTGTAAATTAGTGGAGCGCTTAAGTCGAAAACCATGTTGTTTCCATGTGAATAGGTCATTACTCTCTAGATGCTGCATTAGGTGTCTGCGGAACTTCCTTTCAAACGTTTTCACCACGTGGCAAATTAGTGAGACAGGTCTATAGTTAGTTGGATCCATATAGGTACCGCTTGCTCTTTTGGAATGGGAGTAGGCTAGTGATTACATTTTTATAAGTGCTCGGTATTACCTCCATCATCTAATGATATACGCCACGTAAAGTAAAGCAGATAAAAAATACTTAGCATGTACATTCTGAGGATTTTCGCAAGTACATCATCCGTCCTCCAGCCCTGTTTCCGCTAAGTTCATGTATGGTCAATTCAATGCTTAGTTTNAGTGCTCGGTATTATCTCCATCATCTAATGATATACGCCACGTAAAGTAAAGCAGATAAAAAATACTTAGCATGTACATTCTGAGGATTTTCGCAAGTACATCATCCGTCCTCCAGCCCTGTTTCCGCTAAGTTCATGTATGGACAATTCAATGCTTAGTTTTGTGAGATCAAGGTATGACAAGCAGTTACTAGCTGCTACCAGGAAACTTCAGGGTTGCTGGTCATTTTGCTAGAAACTTTCTGGTCTTGACGACTGAGTATTTCGCTTATCTCTTCATCATCATCGACCATCCTTCCATTTTCGTCCAATGATGGCCCTAAATTTGGTTACACAGAGGAGTAATTTGATGCACAATTAAATGAAGAAGTGCTTACTGTTTTTTTTTTTTTTATCTTCTGGATAGCTTGTACTGCTTTTTCCCGTTGCTTTTTGTCGTGAGGTTCGTTAGTGCAATACATACTTGACATTTTATCAATCTTGCGTTTGTTCTTCAGTAAGCCATTACTTAATGTATGGTGCTAGTTTGTTTAGCACATTTCCTCCTGGTTGGCGGATGATAATTCACGCACTTTTCCAAGAATAGTTTTTCGAAGATTTCGTTCGTGGTTTCACATCGAAAAGAGTCTTTTAAAACAGTATGCCAGTTCACAGACTGCAGTTCAGTATTCACACCTTCCCAACATACCTCTTTATTATTGCATTTAAATCGCGAAACCTATTTACGTTATTCTGCCAATTTTTCTTCGAGTCATTTGCCCCATGGCTGGTGGACTAAGTTGTGATATCAATGAGCTTGTAGTCGCACAAACCTGAAACCTGCATGCTAATATTTTTCAGAAATTGGGTATTTTGTAAAATGAGGAGGTTTAAATATTATCTGTCCTTGCTAACGAAGAAATCATCTGTACAAACGAGTGTAGATCCATTAGCCTACTTAAAGTAAAGAGAGGGTGTGTTCTCTCTCATCTCTTGTCAAGTAAACAAGTAGAGCTTTCAACTAAATACAAAGCTATCTTTTCCATCCGGCACGTCTGGTTGTAGCCATTTCAGGAAAGGAATGTTACAGTCATCTGTAATCAGTCTAACGAAAATTAATAAAGAGAAATGAAAAAAGGGCACATAACTGCAGTGAAAAGTAAATAACAGTGTTTGAGAGGAATATGATAAAAAAAGATGTCTGAATTTAGAATGATCGAAATTCCTGTGATACATACCGACAGAAAGGCACTTTGACGAGTCGTCAATACCGTGACCCACGAGCACATACACTACAGCCGTCAGCACTAGGACCCACACTACAGCCGTCCGCACCAGGACCCACACTACAGCCGTCAGCACTAGGACCCACACTACAGCCGTCAGCACCAGGACCCACACTACAGCCGTCAGCACCAGGACCCACACTACAGCCGTCAGCACTAGGACCCACACTACAACCGTCAGCACTAGGACCCACACTACAGCCGTCAGCACCAGGACCCACAGTACAGCCGTCAGCACCAGGACACACACTACAGCCATCAGCACCAGGACCCACACTACAGCTGTCAGCACCAGGACCCACACTACAGCCGTCAGCACCAGGACCCACACTACAGCCGTCAGCAC
>LQNS02278076.1:6190734-6209036 GCA_001587735.2 Parhyale hawaiensis | reverse complement strand
GCTGATAATTACTGAAGCTGCCCATGTCTAAGTGGCCCGTGGATTATATTTATAAGTCCCTCTGTCTAACTGGACCCGTGGAATTCCTTTGGCAGCAAACCACGGTACAGGTTCCCCAAGATTCATCTTAAAATTTTCGGGCGTTAAAACAATTAAAAAGACCTGGCTTGTGGCCGAGAGATTAGTCACCAGCCGTATCACAGATACGCCAGCTTCCCGAACTCAATAAAGCGCAAAATAATGAAGAATGAATGACGAAAATCGCCAATATATTTGCCTCTCGCGTTAGCTGTAGCACAGATACCGGATCTCGCATGTAAGGCTAAATGCGAGCTGAACATTGAATTCAGGCGTAACACACGAAAGAAGGAACGAAGGAACGACCGAAGGAACAACGCTATTAATATTATAGATTGCTTTCATTAGTTGAATCTCTTAGATGCAGCTGAAACTTCAGGCTGAGCTGACGCTTTTTTATCTTGAATTTGCATTGCAGCCAAATTTCAGCGATCGAGGCTCAACTATCGGTTGGTATCCAGTATACGGTACCGAGCAGTTCCGGTGAATTCTTTTGACTGAACTTTATTTTCTTGTTGCTGCTCAACGTTTGCCCAATTCGCTGCTGATATTCGGGTTTTATCTTGCAGGGAGGGGATTTTGCTCTCCCAAAACTCATGACTGTACAACTTGTGTTTCATTAATGGAAGATAACTCCTGCAGGGATGAGACCTACTTTACAGCAAAGCCTATACTAGGAACCGGAACAATAAAAAGCTTTATCACAAAATATAACAGCGGGCCTCCTGACGCGTTATTTACGGGATAGGTTAGGTTAGAAGAGCAGCGCTAGGTCAAATGAGTTATAATAGCGTAGCTACCTTAGGATTGCTACATTATAAAAAGTGAGAACGTTAACTAATCATGGAATCGTCACGAGTCACCCACGGGGCTACGTTAGCGTAGACATTATTGTTATGGTAAGGTTGACAGACATTTTTGACTTGCAAAGAGTTCGTCAGGGAGGGGGTAGGTACCTATAGACTATATTCAGCCGTGGAATTTCCATGGATCCAGCTAGTTTATATATTAATATGCTAGTACCTATCTACCTACCTTTTGTGTCACGCTCTTCATCACTAATAGGTACAAGAAAATTCGAGCTTTGTTCACTTAGGGAAGCTGGTGTATCTGTAATACGGCGGGTGTCAGTAATCTCTCGGCCACAGGCCAGGTCTTTTTAATTATGTTTATACCTCTGGAATTTTTAAGAATAAATTGTTGGGAACCGGTATCGTTGTTTGCTGCCAAAGGAATTCCACGGGTCCAGTTAGGCATAGCAACTTCTAAAAATACTCCACGGGTCCACTTAGACAAGAGCAGCTTCAGTAATTATTATCAGCAAAAGTCTGGTCATATAAGATATCATACATCGAATTTCGGTGCTGTGTGCCATGGTGCAATGTGAAGGTTTCACGGATCTATCTGAAGCGCCTTGCGAGCCAACCTGAAAGGCCCCGCCACGGGCTGCCGAACCGTGAAAGTTTAACGGGTGCTGCTAGTCTCTATATTAATACGCTTGCACGTACCTACCTTTTGTGTCACGCTCTTCAATAGTAGATAGAAGGAAATTAGAGATTTGACTTCAAATGTGAATCATTTCACCCGTATCATATCTACCTACGGTTTTTTTTCACAACATTCTATTCGCTTCGCTGGCAACGGATGGCATTTCTTATGAGGCGAGTTGTGTAGCCAGGATACGCCACGGGTGGACAGAACGGGTAGTGTTGGGCATCTCGGCTCTGGTCTTTTTTGAAGCGAATGTGCTACTGGGAAGCACTATCGTCGTTGACGAGGATTTTGCGTTCAAGTAAGCTTTCCTGCTGGCGCCACCACTAAAATAAACACAACCTAGGCTAACTTAAAACCCAACCTAACCTTTCTAACCTTACCTAACCTTACCTAAACTTACCTAACCTAACTTAACCTTTCCTAACCTAACCTAACTTAATCAGCGACCAGCGCGGCGCACCAACTTGAACGCCGCTCACACACACACGATCTGCGTACACAAACACGCACGCAAATCGTCGCGAACGACGATAGCGCTGCCTTGAAAGCATCTGCTACTACAGTGCGATGCTTGAGCAAATAAGATGGCATCTCGAGAACAGAAGATTACCCTGTTGCGAGTGAAGAAATTGACCGAATCTGTTGTCTTTTACTATACAATTATAGCATGAAACAAAACAGAAAAATTATGGCTAATGATCAGTAACCACGGGTTCCGAAATAGAAAAAATTCGGGTACACCAAGAAAAAATTGAAACGCGTAACCTTAAGGAGGGCTAAATTATATTTGTAAACTGTTAAAAAAAAAGCTTAGAAAAGGCGTGCAAATGCACAGGAAAACATTGCGAGATGTACCGTCGTGTTTTTATGTCTTTATCAAGACACAAGTCCGAATTCTTTTCTGACAGAACTAATGCATGATTCAGTGGTGAAATCGAAATACTAGGAAAGGTTGGACGAGTGAAGAATCAAGATCCGTTTTCCAGCAGGAAAATTCATCGCAAAGGTTAGATGAGATGTTCGATACACGGACTGCTTAACGATAGACAGGGTTAAGCGGTGGATGTTTGTTCAGACGGGGTGGATTCAGATGTGAGCGCTACCTCAAGTTAAATAAGGTAACTGAAAACATTCAATAACCGTGGAATTTCCACGGGTGCTACTAGTTATTACTGTAACCGTTAATTCTGTAAAATAAAAAGACAAACAATCCATCCAATAGTGTGTATGCAAGCACACTGTGAGGGATTTCGCACATAGTAGCTAATAAACCATATGGAATTAATGGTTAACCCAATTACTTTCAGAAGTCCGAAAAGAAATTAACTTCACGTACAGCACAGCTAGTGCAGTGCAAAAATAAAAGTAACGTGCAGTACCTTTTTCCTACCTTAATTTATTATAAACGTACCTAGCTATTTGCTGTACCAGTTGATCTCGATTTATAAGCACCTGCTGTACCAAAATAGAACATTTGTAATGAATGTGCGAATACGTCCGGTCTGGCCAACTTAACCCTACCAAACTGGAATGTTTGTAAGGAATCCGGAAATATGGCCCGTCTGTAATAACCGGAGCTGCGACCTCCCCAAGTCTTCGACAGCAAGTGTCGAGGCTACAAACCGTAGCCGCTGACGTCACGCCGTCATTACCCGGGTTAAATGATGAGTTACGCTCTCATAAACATCTGTCCCGTGCATCCTTCTCGCGACAATACAGTGGCTGGCTTAGACCTCTGCATCACATAGATAGAGACGTGTAGGTGGGCCGTACAGACTTCCTTAGCATGAGCACAAACGTTGCTCTTAGCGAACTAGCGTTGCAAATTGAAACACTAACTAGTTCTGTTCCAACTAATATTGGTGCATCATACCGTCAGTAAAGGGTTAAGCTGCTCGACAGATGCACTCAGTTTAAGCCCTGGATATATACCTTGCAACCTTCCCATGCAGTACGGATGCTCTTCCTGGGATTATGACCACGTTCATACGATTTCACACTAACCTGTAGAATTTCAAGGTTCGCTTTTTGATTTGACTTGTGGGTTTGCATGTAAGCACACAAAATATCAGCAGAAGTCAGTGTAATCACTAACACAGCCAGAAAGCGTTACCATACTCCTCTCCGTGCCAGAAAAAGTATCCTTGAAAATTCGCATCAATTTTTCGAGTGACCCAAAGCCATTGTCAGTAAATGCCTCTTGCATCGGCCGTTTCTCGGAAGACGAGGAGAGGCCGTTTCATTTGCATTAAATGTATGATTTATTCAAATATTTCTAATCATCTAAAATCGAAAACTTTTTAAAATACGGATAGGCTCCGTATACCATTTACATCTATGTAAATGACTGAAAAGCACGTGAAGAAAAATCTGCAATGAAAGAGCCCTACTAGAATATATTTTATCAAACCAGACCCAGACTCTTGGAGAAACGTGTCATCCGATGTCACTGAATAGCCTCCTGTCTTCACCGCAACGCATCAAACGGAAGCTGAGGGCTGGCGGGCAGTTTTGTCATTGTGTTGTGTTTTCGTGAAGAGCGGTTAGCAAAAATTAGACTAGGCTGCAGAAGATGGCGAAAGTGGGATCCTTATCCCTTAAAGCACTCTTTCAGCGCGAGGCGAGGAGAAGTACGGCGAGAGACGTTCAAATTTACTCCCACCACTATCTGCTTCTGTTGCTCTCCACACTGCCAGATCTTCAAATTCTAGAATTAACGCAAAAGAACATCTCGTTAGGTGTATCCACTGTATACAAGATAAAAAATTATGATTATTTTTTACTGAATTCTCTTCTTGCTCAGCCAACGTTGAAGTTGAAACAATAGAGATATTTAGAACTTCTTTTAGCGCTGCCTTTGAGTCTGTTTTTCAAACTTTCTTCATACATTGAAACGGTATTTGCTCTCAGTTCCCGACACACAAATTTAGTAGATGATCAACGAAACTCAGCGAGGCCATAATTTTTCAGGGACAGTAGACTCAGCAATTGTTTTTTCCAGCTTGCTTTCTTCCTTTGAGGGATTTTTACACCCACTGTAGCAGCAGCCTTGAGTTGTTGTTATGCATAACCCGTTGTTTGTAAGTCTATCAAATCATCATACTCATGACAGTTACCATCGTCTTTATACATTGTTAGCTAACGGGTAGACGGTGTCCAAGAAGCTTCAATAGAGTGGAGGGAGCCAGGAGCCTCGTCCGCGAAGCTCGCCGTATGCACCAATCGCATATCAGTAAAGAGTCGCTTATTGCATCAGCCAGTCGCCGGTGTGTTAGTGCAACGGTTTGTTTGCTGCTCCCCCGTAAAAGTCGCTGCTCCCCAGTCACTTCCACCATTAAGATTTGTGAAAGCGTCTCACAGCTACAAAAGATCTGGTTGACTCGCTGGCAAATCTGTGAATGGGGCGCAGGGCTCCTTCCTCCTCTAGTGAAGCTCCTTGACTACGTCATAGTTACGAACATCATATAAGAGCAAGTTTTTTTGCAAAGTGAAATAACTGACCGTAATTTTTGCAGTTTGCATATATGCTCCATAACAGCATCATGGTTATGAACATAAAATAAAAAGTAATAAATAGAAGTCGACTAATATAAAATTTTACCATTTCGTAATGAAAAATCCCATCTTAAAAAAAAACTAGGCTACAACCTATAAATAAAAATTTCTTTATTTTCTAATCTGATAAAGGGAGCGTGGATGTTGTCGGGGGGAAGTCTAAAACGCAAATGAACGGAGCTGCGTGCGGGGGCTGGATGTCAGCTCCTGTACAGTCGGCAGAATTCAGGCTAAGTATGGACAGTATGGAGCGGTACAGCCGAAGTCATAATTTTGAGGTTAGGTTTGGTTCTATGGATGTGGAGGGACTTTAATGTTGTGAGCTCGATAGAATTGAAAGAGTCTATGATGGAGAAATCATTCCTGCTGATGGGATGGTTGTTTTACTCAGCATGTAGGCGTGGGGCTGAATGTGAGAGTTTCACCAGTGCTAAACCGGTACGACTGGATACACCTAAATGTTGGTCAACACGGGCTTTGAAGTGTTGTACAGTGCTACCCACGTATGAGGCACTGCAGGCCTGACATCAGTAAAGGTAAATAACACTGGACAAAAGGTGTGTGGGGGTGTTTGTCTTTAAATGTGAAGTAGGACCCTATGGTAAATGTGTTTTTGTATGAAAATTTGAAGTTGATATGTGGGTAGGCTTCAGAGAGGAACGTTTTCAAAGTGTTTACTGTGCTAACAGATGCTTTGTTGCAGTAAGAAAGCGAGTGAAAGAAGTCCAGTTTACTGACCCAGGGTTTGCTAATTCCAGGATCGAACAGTTCGTCTAAGAACAATTTACAGCAGTGGTCCAGCAAATGGTGCGGATAGCCGTTATTTTTGAAGAATGTTCGGAGAAAGTCAACTTCGTTTATAAATGCAAGGTAGGAGGAAGACAGATGGTATGCTCGAAATAGTACCTAAAGTTTTTATAGCATTGATTTTGAACTGATCGTAGCAGTGACTGAAAAAACTTGCCCCGTGGTCTGAGAATGTGAGTTTTCTGTAAATTCCAGTGATCAGTGTTGAGTCTTGGTTAGTTATTGAAACATCGAGAAAAGCTAAAGAATTATTTGATCGATTTTCGGCAGTGAATTTGATATTTGGATGTTTGCTATTCAAATATTGCAGAGAGAGATCAAAATCTACTTGATTGTTGAATTATTGAATATGAGGAAGGAGTCATCTACATAACGATTATAGTGGATAGGTTTGAAGTCACGTTAAGCCAAAGGCTTTCATGAGGGCATAGAAAGATATTTGCCAGCGAGTGACTAAGCGGGAGCCCCCCAAGTAAAAAGCGTAAAAATGTACGTCAGTGTTGTCATTGCTCACCGCTGAGTACACTACTGGGAATACTTTTCAACACATAGTGACTGCCATTTGGCATGTATTTGCCTTACATAGAACTTACCATATTGTTTGACGTCTGTGCTAACAAGTAAGCAGATAGACTATTTACGAGGTGTGTAAATAAAGTATCTTCTGGCAGGGGTGCGTTTGATCTTGCGACATTGGAGGCTTTCCAGTTGGAAAGGATGCAGGCCAATATCTGATGTGTAGTCAGTGTGAGTCTGAAGTTGGTTTTTAACAGGTTATCCATAGCGATTGATTTCGTAATTTGGATTTTTCTATTGCATTTTGAAAGTAAAAAATTTTTTGAGTAAATGTGTGCTATCCTATTTTATTTCAAACTCGGCAACGATGCAAGTCACAGGTCGGGAAATGAAGATCATTTTCAACGAGTCCCAAGCAATTGAAGCTAATTTTTGCCTTGTTCTTTTGATCTCGTGCAAAATTTTTCGGAATTATTTTCGCGAAAGATTTTCCTCACCCCAAATTCACTGATCATGATGTGACCAACAGTTGCGTGCGTCAAATTTAAATCTTACCCAATCATTCTGGCTGCCAGACCCGGATTAGACCGCATACTTTCACCCATTCTTGCAGTTGAAGGTCTCCTACTGGAGACTCATCTTCAGCCGAGTCTCGGTCTCCTGGTAACGTCTTTAAAGCACGTAAAAACAGGGCCCTTGGTAAAACGTCACTTCCATAGACCCATTAAAATTTAGTAAGTTTCAGTCGCACTTTGCCCTCGCCTGAAATAAAACTTTATTGCTCATCCTTGCTGGAAATTGTTGTCACTCATTTTCAAAGAGCAGTAAAAGACCAGCTCATGAAACCAATCGCTAGGGACCACATTTCTTTTTAACTCAAACGATCCCAAACTCGCGCCGACTTTGCATCAGATCTTGGCTTGCATCGCGTCCAAAGAGCAAGCCATCCTGCTGCTGGACCTAACGCTTTGCTAGTACTCTCACCACCATATTCACACACATCGTATTTATAAATTACCTCTCTACATACACATGCACATACCTGCACCTACCCACCTAGACGCACACACACATTCGCCTCACAAAACATCCTGGCGCTGTTGCTGCCACGCACCGCAAAGCAACATTTTGCAACTGTTGCGTTAGTCACTTGACGACGGTCATTCAAACGTGTTGAAATCTACCCGAAGGGACGGAGACTTGAATTCTAACCATCTTTCTCTACAAAGGATGGCGAGCACCGCTTGGGATTCTGCCCAGAGTGCAGGAGAGCGGAGCTTGCAGTCTTCTGGGTGGTGATAGTTCCATTTTCAATTGAGGTATGAAGATGTTGACTTATAATGGAACAAAAGGTGCTGACGGCCAACCTTTCATATACTGAACACATGCAGGTAAGCTGTTCTACGTGTTAGCACAAGATCCCATAAATAGATACATAAAAGTTAAAATGCGGCACAGTTTATCTGATCACGTAATCATAACTTATAATATATCACTTCATTGCATATTAACGTTGAAATACTAAACGGTTGAACTTAAATAATTTATAAATTTCCAATCTACAGTAGTGATTAGTCATGTGACAAGCAAAATGTGAGACGTGCTGTTCTCGAAGAGAAAGACGCGGGTTCAGCAGAGACCAAAGATTGGTTATTACAGTTGTTGACCATGTAGATATTAATGTCTGGTATATTGTACCTATATCATCACAGAGCTTAGCGCCGAATACACGATGCCACTCAATTGTCCCGTTAACTGGGACGTGCCATATGCGCCTGGCAGAAGGCAATATGGTGCTATCGGCTGATAACGTCCAAAGCTACGTCACGGGACCAAGTTACACTACCATAAAGGTACGAGTTTTGATGACAAATAAAGTTATTTCTTGTGCTACATGTGTACCGGTATTCAATGCAAAACTAATTCGCCCAACTCTCGAATTTAGAAGGTTCACCAATATTTGTAATATAAACTTTTGGCTGGAAATTTTCCGTATACAGCAAGGAAACTCAAGGTAATTGTCACAGTTTCTATTACGATGGGCATAAAAAAAAAATCGCTCAATTCAGCCACTTTAGATCCAATTCGTTACAAATATAATTTATTGTGTACCGTAGGGACTTGATCAATCGAAGTTTTATAGCAGCAACCGAACTAATATCGGCCAGTTGACATTAGAATACACCGACACTTCGTCTCGTGCAGCCGGTACCTGCAAACCCTTCCACATTCTAGCCAGATGGGTGCAACTCTAGAGAATTCTCATCAATTCTAGCAAGAATCAGTAAATGCTGTACTGTATATCCTTAAATAACCGTAACACGTTCAGTACGCATCAATGCAGCCTTGGTATAGACTGCAACGTCTACGATTTCATCATGCTGCTTTATTTATTCTTAAGCATCAATACACATCGTTCAAGAGAAGTTGTTGTTATATCAGCCATAAAATAATATAGGTATAGAGAGTACAAATAGAATAATGGGCCCTATAACACAAGAATGAGCAGAATGCCCCTGCCATGGTTCGTAGGTCTTAGCCAAACGCAGTAGCAATAATCTAGAGTGTTGGCTGTCAGCCGCGGAAGGCGCAGGTTCGAGTTTGCTGAACAGGCCCGTGATTTTTTCCATCGCTTGGCTTGCTGAGTCAGCAAACAATGTCCGGTAGGTATTGTGGAATTATTGACCAAGACTAACGATAGTCGGGAGGTCGCAGGTTGTCGTATAGCAGCATTCCGTTCCTAACGCTATAGCTTTTATCAATCTCTGGTCGACTGAAGTCAGTTGGCATTCGTCTGCAGCACGAGCCTGTGCGTTTGGGTTTACTAGTTTGAGTGTACGGACAAGTTGACTTTATTACCTCCGCCGAGGAAGTAATGTTTTCATAAAGCTTGTTCGTTGGTTTGTTTGTCTGAAAATTTATCTGTCACCAAAACTACTCAAAAAAGTTAGGGACGGATTTTTACGAAATTTACTGGGATTGTTGGGTATGTTGTGAGGAGTATATGATTAACATTTGGAGAAGATCCGTTCATCCGTCTGTTTGTTTGTTCATTTGTTTGTCTGCCTCGTTTTCTTAATGCCAAAACTCATAAAGTTATGGACAGATTTTTTAAAAGTTTACATGAGAAATTAGGTATATCACTGAGTAAATGACAAAATTTTTGTGATAATCTGTCGATTCGTTTGTTTGTTTGTCTCTGCGTTTCGTTTTATGCTTGTAAGCACAATAACTCAGAAAGTTATAAATGGATCCTTATGAAATTTATAAATTTACAGGAATTTTTACCAATCTTAAAAGACATGAATGACTAAATTTTATTGATGATTGGTGTGTCTATTTGTGTATTTGACTAATGTTTGTCAGAATGTTTGATAGCAGCATAACTCGAGAAGTTATGAACGGATCTTCAAGGGAAATTACTTAAGTTGTTATAGCTGTCTAAGGCACAAATGATTTGATTTTGGTCCTGATACAAGAAAAAAGCTCAGTTTCAGAACCAATTTGAATTTTTCATTGCCGTTGCCTTGCTTGGCGGAGGTATGCACTCTCAGGGTGCTCTAGTTTCTACCTTAGTTCAATAAAAGAATCGATTTACACGCCCATAAAGAGTTTCAGGGTTTCACGCACCCGTCTGTTTGGGTCGACTTTTATATCATCCGTGCATTCGACCCCCCATCTGTCTATAAGCCTGACCAAGAATTCAAAGGTTTACCTTCCCTCGGCTCATCTGACCATTCATTTATCCATCTCTTCCTTTGTTCGTTCATCCGTTATCTTTAAAAGTGCAGCAGCGAAGCGACGGTATCGAGGCAAAACTTGCAACTCGCCAGTCAAACGTTGAGCAAAGAGAAGGCGGAGGGATGACGGTGAGGCAGTACCTCGTGCAGCGAACGCGCCAGAGGATCCAAACGGAAATTGATTTACCGACGCACAAAGTCGAGATGGGAAAAACTGAGGCTTTCTCGATTAGGTTATTAAGCTGAACTGAGGGACGCTTTTTTCGACAGAAAAGCCAACAAAGTTACCCGGCTTGAAAGTACTTCGAAGACTTCGCTGTATCAGTGACTTGCCGCCGGCACCCGGAGTTCTCGATTAAACGAACCGGACGAAGGTCTCAGAGTCGCAAAATGTGTGAACAATAGAAGCGGTTCTTTGTTTTCCTTGTGCAGAATCTTGGAAACTGTTCATTTGACGCAGCTTTGGAGATAACACATGGATGGTTTGTAGTTTTGTTGGTGTCAGTACAATGGGTTAAAAATCATTCATTATAAACTTGTATTTTAGAACACTGTACTCTATATAGAGCATGAGTACGTGCAGGCATACCTCGTTTTAAAAAGAACTCGTAAGAACTTCTATTGAGAACGAGCGTTAGTAACCTAAAACGCGTTTAGCTTCAGGGACAAATGTCATCATGACATTCCTTTCTATAGTTACTCGTACAATTGAGAAAACAAGACACTGTGAAACATTAATCCTGTATCTTTTACACTCACACACACATATCTCCCCCACAGGCACCTTCAGAACGTACAGTATTTGCATTATCTAGCTCACATTCTCAAACTGGAACAAGAATTAAATTGCTAGATGTATTTCCTAGCTAATATCGCGAATAATTCTTAAAGTAGGGCTTCCTTGTGTATTGTTTCCGTGATATTGCTGAACGCGTGTAGAAAGACGGGGATTAAGATGAAGAGAGGCCTATAGGCTATTCCAGACGTTTGGCGCTCCAAATTATTATTTTCACATAGAGATGAAAAAGTGTGAAGTAAAGTCTAGGATGCTGACGAGTGCTAAAAATTCCACAATTTATAATTTCTCCTGTACAGACAGCACGGCTGAGTGTCTAAGATACGCCTCTAACGGAGTCAGTTAGGGTCCTCGCTGCAATCCACACCTCGCAGCATTGCACAGCCTCACGCGGTAAATTACAGGCTTTGAGCCCCAACGCACCCCACTGTATTCAAGGCGCGGACCCACGAATATCATAGAGTCAGACACCGCGTGGTTGCGCTACAGTGGACTGCAATACCATAAATTTACTCTAGTCGAATTTTTGGCCGCCCCAGAAGCTGCTTCGCGATTTTAGCTGCTGAAGTGGTCAAGCGTGCCCTTAGGATATAAAACTTGGCTGGAGGCCCCAAAGATTCTTGAGGCTGTCATAGGTTTCCGCCTACTAAGCCTATGAAAGCAAACCCGATCCTGTTGATCAGTAATTTTCAGCCTACCTTTTTCTTGACGACAAGCCATTTTTGTTTACTTTTCTTTCACTAATACGAAACACAACTTTAACACGTGCGCCCTATACTTACACTTAACCGATTTTGCCAAGGCATTTGCGGTAATTTTCCGACTGGACTGGGGGCTTTAGCGACACAAATTAGCCCCTGATGCGCCACACGTTCGGTTCGTCATGATGACAAAGTCATTCTTTTGACTTGTGTTTCTCGTGACCCAGGTGCGGACAAAGTGTAGTTATTCTTTCCTTCCACATACTGATTTTCTGAAAAAAAAGTGCTGCACTTTAAATGCCGTATTACTCAAAGACTGTGTAGCATAGCATCTGTTTCAAGCTCTTATAGTGACAATATAGTTACTCTTGAACGAACCATCCTGTCCTACATAATTTCATTTACTAAAATGAGAGAAAAACGGATGAGTAGGTTAAACTAACGTAGAGGTTTCACAATGTCCTAACGCAAGCATTTATCACTGTTGCCGAGTGTGTTTGTGTTTGAAATACATCCATGAAAATACTTGAAGGCATTTTTTGCTCGTATGTGACTAGTCATGACTTTCCAAATCACAGTTCAGCGTAATTAAAGCCATGCTCACTCTACACTAACAGCGAATCTCAAAATTTGTTAGTAGTTCTGCATATTTTAATGTGCACCAAATAAGTCTAAGGCTACTCATCAGCTTGTATCCACGCACGTGCAAGACAAAGTTCCGCACGCACGCACGCTCGACCGAAGAATTTTTCAAAAATCGTCACAAGCGACAGCAAGTCCTAATCCCTCAAGCAGACCGCGACTTCGACTAAGACTAGAAGAAGGACGAAGAGGAGCCAGTGTCTGTGCCGTGGTTGGGCGTTTCATCGATCACATTTTGATGGCTTCTAAATCGAACTCCCTAACAGATGGTTTGTTCTTGGTTAGAGCTGAGGGGAGGTAGAGCTCTATGCAGTGAGACGCATGTTACCAGTTGGGAAAGGGGTTAGCATATTAGTAGACAGGCAGGAGTGAGTGTGACACGCATGTTGCCAGCTGGGAAAGGGGTTGAAATATTAGTAAACAGGCAGGAGTGAGTGTGAGACGCATGTTAACAGTTGGGAAAGGGGTTGGAATACTAGTAGACAGGCAGGAGTGAGTGTGAGACGCATATTACCAATTGGGAAAGGGGTGGGAATATTAGTAGACAGGCAGGAGTGAGTGTGAGACGTATGTTACCAGTTGGGAAAGGGGTTGGAATACTAGTAGACAGGCAGGAGTGAGTGTGAGACGCATATTACCAATTGGGAAAGGGGTGGGAATATTAGTAGACATGCAGGAGTGAGTGTGAGACGCATGTTACCAGTTATGAAAAGGGGTTGGAATACTAGTAGAAAGGCAGGAGTGACTGTGAGACGCATGTTACCAGTTGGGAAAGAGGTGGCAATATTAATAGACAGGTAGGAGTGAGTGTGAGGCGCATGTTACCAGTTGGAAAAGGGTGGGAATATTAGTAGATAGGCAGGAGTGAGTGTGAGACGCATGTTACCAGTTGGGAGAGGGGTGGGAATATTAGTAGACAGGTAGGAGTGAGTGTGAGACGCTGTTACCAGCTGGGGAAGAGGTGGGAATATTAGTAGACAGGCAGGAGTGAGTGTGAGGCACATGTTACCAGTTGGGAGAGGGTGGGAATATTAGTAGACAGGTAGGAGTGAGTGTGAGACGCATGTTACCAGTTGGGAGAGGGGTTGTTACATTAGTTGGCATACCTACGTGCAGGAAAGTGCTGTTATAGAAAATACAATCAATGTTGCTTGAGTAAAAGGCGTGTCGATCGATAGTGGAGACTTTGACGTTTGAGTCTAGTGTTGAATGTCATGAAAAGAGTTAGGAAACTGGTTTAACCTACACACTGACTGGTTGCAGAATGATGAAAATAAATATTAATTAAGTTAAATAAGCCCAGTAGAAGTAATCCCCAGGGAATGTGGTTAGTTATGTTAGTACTTTGCTTTCTGAATTTCCACATTAATTTTTATAATTTAGAAAAAGAATGATATATACCAAGGTTTATAAAGCTGGCTACTAGATAGTCCATCAGCATTTCCGAGCAAAAACTATGCAGTTTTTTTATAATTAAAAGCTGTTAATTAAACAGCAAGATATCATCAGAATCTAATGGTCAATCTGTGGATGACAACAATACACACATCGACAACTGAAGGATACATAAAAAAATCTAAGATGGGTTACTTTCAGAAGTGGGTAGTGAGACAAAGTAAAGGGGCTCGACCGGCATACCCAAATGGAAGCGATCAAACGAAACCGAAGTACGTGCAGAGGTGAGCAAAATAAACCTCATAAACGAACGCGTTTTTCACCGTGACAGCTTTTGACGGAGATAAAAGGCCTCTGTTTGAAATTGCAGCGTGAACGGTGTCAAAATTCGTCCATACCAATTTTGCGAGCACCTAAGCAGAGCCATAAAAAGCGTGTAGATTTTTTTTTTTTTTAATGTGACTACAGCAGCAGGTATTGATTGTAAAGCGCATTTAGGTAGAAGGAATACAATTTATTTAGGCTGCAGTGATATCTACGGTATATTGAGCGTAGGCAATATTGGAGCAAATATAGTTCACTGTACAGAAGTTGCGGTCTATTCACGCTGCAGTGATGCGTATTGAACAAAGTGACCATTGAGGTCGGCTGTTCAAATTATGGTTTATTCAAACTGCAGTAAGTAATATGCACACTGAGCGTAGACTATATATAGGTAAGCATGATCCAAAGCAAAAATTGCTGTTTCCTTATGTTTCAGCGATGAGCACACTGAACGTATAGATAACATTGAAGCAAACGTGGTCTCCTATAGAAGTGACAGTTTATTTTGGCTGCGGTGAGATACTGTACATACATGCAGCATGTTGAGAATATTTGAACCGTAGTGATGAATATCTGTTATCTCATATCGATATCACACCCATCGTATCAGAGCAAACAGCTTCCCAAGTTTTTTTCCTAGCCTTATGACTACCATTAGAGGAGACCGATAGTTTAGCATGTACGAGCAGTTTTACTGTTAGGGGCCAAAGGCACATGCCATGAATGCTGCGTTACATGTCGAACTATTCTCCGCGAAGAAAGAAATAGGCCGTGTGAGCTGAATTTATTTTGCCCGAAGGTTATATGAATTCATTTCGTTAGATATTAAGAGAAAGCGCACGGTATTCTAAAGCTTAACTGTGTATGGTTCATATCAACGAAGGTATAATAATTATCATTATCGTTGGGCAGATATGCTTACGTGCTATTGGATATTATTCTTTCATTTCATCCTCCTATAAGCAAAGCTATGAAACAGCCAGTCGATTTAAAATATTACCTCAAGTGCTATAAAAGCTTTCATGCAGTTAAGCTACTTGACATTGTAGGATTACGTAAAGCTATTGCTGTCATCGGATGACTCTTATGATGATGAATAAAGTCGATATAATTTTAACCACAATGATTTTGCCTAACGGGATTTACGCTACTACAATATTTCTTTTTATTCAACATTATGCAAAGTAGTACATTTCCGCAAAATGCATGATTCGAAAAGGCAAGCAAATTTCGATGAGATGTATACAGATGTGGGCATAAATATTTGAACATAAATATTACGATCTAATAATACAGGTCGCGAGCAAAACGGCCATATCTTGCGTATCAGTATGTACGTTTTAAGAGGTACTTTGAGCTATGCATCAGTCTTCAGGAATATTATAATGACCAATTACAGCTAGCATTACTACATGAAGCCGAGGTACTATCAGTTATGTTCGAGACACGGCTGAGAGGAGTCTCAAGGCAAATACGAAAGTCGCAGTGCAATTGAACTGAGGGAATCAGCTGAAACGAAAACAAAAAAAAAACAGCAGAACGTCAAGAGTCTCCTCTGTTATTGCATTTGTAAGGGAAAGTTTTGCTCAGCTGCTGTGACTTGCCAAGGTTTGACAGAAACGCCTTAGTAAGCTAAGCTGGAGGTCGATTGTTGAAGTTGCAGTTTACATAGGATTTAGCGGGCGATGCAGGCCTTGACAAGCATTCATTTGAAGAGTTGTAATGTGAATATCTAATTCCTTCTCCATGCAACTTCAGATCTTTAACTGTAATATTAAATGCGGTGCTCTACATCGTATGATATACTACTAAATTCCGGATATTTACTACAGCTACACATCAAATATTGAAGATTTTTCCAAACCAGCGCCCGCCAGTAAACCCTACATATATCGTCCAGCTTCATTCCTAAACGACATTAAATGGAACGCTTTTCCTACGAGAATCCCACTGCTTACATGGCAATCACTTATTTAAATAACGTAGCGAAACGATACAGTAAGAAAACTACACGCGTTTGTCACACTTCGTCGCATCTGCCTCATACTACTGCTGAAAGTGATTATTAACTATATTAGTAGGTATTTCGAGAACATTCAATATCACTAAATGGCACCGCTCACCTTTATCACATAACGTATCTAGCCACGGTGTTATAACAGAACTAACTGTAAACATGCAATATTGTTTTGATGCGTCACGCAAACATACAAGATTGTTTTAATGCGCCTTTCTCCCTTTTCTGTCCCGACGCGCTTCCCAGCTAGTCGCCTGTCTCTACAAATCAAAACGTCGTACCCTGATTAAGATGCCCAAAATTAGCAGGAAGAAAAGAAAACGCCTGCCGTTTTCCAGCAGCTAAATCTTCAGTTTGCAGGCGCTTGAGTCAAGGATCGTAATCTGATTAGCTGGAGAAAATCTGCCAATCAAATCAAGAAGATTTTTGGGAGCAGCTGAATTTTGGAGACTCGCCTGAGTTTGCGATGAAGACCTGTTTGTTCGGGGCCTTAATTACGTGCGTGTTGTGATGAGCGGAGTGTGGTGGTGATGGTGGTGGTAGGGAAGTGGTGAGTGTGATGAGCAAGAGTGTGGTGGTAGGGAAGTGAAGTGGTGAGGTATGATGAGCAGAGCGTAGTGGTGACAGGGGTGGAAGCTAGAAACAGGATGAAAACTGTCCGGAGTAGCCACCAAACAAAGGCTGATACCAATGTACTGAAGCAGTTAATAGTGAAAAATGTTAATGCAGTTGAAAACTTAATTAATTAAGTGAAATTTGTAGACACACATCGCTGCGGTAATAGGAGTAATACGTAATTTGTTATTAGCGATATGAAACAGTGATGCAAATTGCCTTCTTCCCCTCATTCTTTTGTCTATTTGTGTGTGCTCTTCTCTCCTAATCCGCGATATCTTAGAAGGTGGGCGCTGATGTTATCCAATACCGCAATGCACAAATCTACAAGAAAAAAATAGTTTCAAATGTGCCACTAATCGTCGTAGCTACTAGTTGATTAATATTAATATGCTTCATTCTTTTTCGTAATGACGGAATTATCCGATCTGCAAATTTTATTCAAATAACTATTAATTATCTTCTGCGCTCAGCTATATATATATATATATATAGTTAACGAACGTTTATTTTTAATCATTCACGGTTGGGTAAGTCCTACATATGTATAATTAGTCTGATAGCAGCTGCTGTACCTGAACTGTATTCATGAAAAGTATGGCAACAACAAGCACCTCATTAATTTTTTTCTCGTTATTGCAGTCTGGGAGCAGTTATTGCTTCATTTCATTCTCGCACCAGTAATGCATGGCAATATTACTACATACCTAGCTTTGCAAAGTAGTTATAACTGTCGGCGTAGAGCTGTCATTGTAATGTATCGCAGTTATTCTCCATGACATAAATCAACTCTGGAAAGTAGTTACCCGCCAATATCTGCTTTGCAAAGTCTATTTGCACTGTAGCTACAGCTCCACGCATCAAGCACCTCTGAAGAATGGTTACTGGCCAAGAACTGTCGCTAAGTCTAACAGTAGCCTACTGTAGCTCCTCCACATCAATCAACGCTGAAAACCTGATAACAGTCAAGAGCTATCACTGCCAGGCCCAGCAGTGCTGTAGCTTCGAATATCAGTCAACTCTGAACGGTAAAGTGAGCGGCCTCTATAGCTGCCACCACTAAATCCAACACCCAGACTCTGCAAGGTATTTACCGTCCCAGTGCTGTCCCTGCTGCATCACTCAGCCACTCACCATGACAGCATTACCTGTAGCCGACATGGCGGTCCCGCTGATCTGCAGACGAGTCAGAATGAAGGCATAAGTGGCCAGAAATGAAGTGCTTCCGACTGTTCATCTCCTTTCCTATTGGCCCATTACAGGCCCAATAGCTGTCCCATTGCGTTTAATTTCGGGCCCATAGATTCGGTTGGCTCTGTATAAGTTAGGTCTAGTGTATTAGGGCATAAATTTGGGGGTTAGGGGGAATTTGGACGCCCCAAAGCCGGGGGGGGGGGAAGAAGCGGGGGTGAAGGAAAGGCAGGCTGGAGGTGATTTCTGCAGCTGCAGTTGGTAGGAGGAAGCGACTTGTTTATTGGTGAGCGGTAATGCGGGACTTAGAGATGCAGAATATGCTGAGCCCCTGGTGCATTGCAGCGCTTAATGCCGCCAATTGTTGCTATGTGAAGAGGTGCAAATGAGGCAATAGATCCAGTTTCCTATACATAAATACCTACTAAATA
>LQNS02278076.1:6175939-6190499 GCA_001587735.2 Parhyale hawaiensis | reverse complement strand
AGATGCAGAATATGCTGAGCCCCTGGTGCATTGCAGCGCTTAATGCCGCCAATTGTTGCTATGTGAAGAGGTGCAAATGAGGCAATAGATCCAGTTTCCTATACATAAATACCTACTAAATAAGATACATGGTAGTGTGGCAGGCCAAGAATTTATCTGCATTTGCTTACTAAATCCAACGATATGTAACTATTTATCAGGTGTGAAGTAGTATATAGGCGTATGATTAATCATTATAATGGAGACTGTGATGCATGTATCTATTTACCTCTCGAGTTTCTGTGATGTTTCGTTTTCGTAGATCGTGCTAATAACCCGTCTATTTTGTATAGCTTAGACCAAGCTACAGCAAGAGGTCTGTTTGACGGTAGTTGAAACGACTGTGAGTTACTTCGGCGGTACTGCAGGTATGTCGGCACCGAGAGGATGATGGTACAACTCTGAAGAAGTCCATGGAATTCGCTGCGCTCAATTCCTTTGATACTTGAAGTCAGGGTTTAACCGGGAAGGTTCCAAGCAGCCTTGATGCAACAATTACCACTGTGGCCGTGAACAACAACAAGCGCTATCAGCATCTACAATTTTTTATCTTTATTTTTGACTGTCGGGGGTACCTGTGCCTACATATATGCCCTCTATTCTCTAATTAAACCGTCACCACTCTAAGGTCGAGTTCATACGTCATTCATATCAGTTCGTTCGATTATACTCTTGAATGTGTTACTGTGCCCTAGAAATAGCAGAAAAGTGCACTGTTTTCTCAGTTTTACTTCATTGTAAATTAGTTGAGATACCTGTAACTTGCCGGGTGACACTTGCAGAGGCAACTGGTTTGACGCTAAACATTTTAATAACTATTGTGGCGTACACGAAGTTGTGCTCACGACGACGCTACAAAACATTCGGACAAGTGGATGAATAATCGTGTTGAGATGAATGATTTGTGAACTCGTCCTATATAAATGGTTAACCGGTTCGACTAGATATACCTAAACCCTCACATTCAGCTCCCCGCCTCCATGCTGAGCAAAAGAACCATCATTCAGCAAGAATGACTTCTTTATCATAAACCTTTGTAAGGCAATTGAGCTCACGACATTAAAGTCCGTCTACACAACATTATGACTTCGGCTGTACCGCTTCACACAGTCCACCATTAGTCCCATATCATCTGCCTGTACAAGTGACGACATTCGGCCCCTCCAAGTAGCTTTGTTTATATGCGTTTCAGACTTCCCCCTACAACATCTGTGCCCTCCCTCTCTAACTATAATCCGAATAAAGGAAATTTTTATTCATAGCTGATAGGTTTATCATTTTATTCCCTGATGATGGTAGATATTCTCGAAACGTTAGATTTTATTAGCCGACATTATATTTATTATTTAAAATTTGTCTTGGTCTGTTCTTTTTTCATTAAGTCTTTGAGAAACAGTTTGTCTTGAAACATTGATACCGAGGTTATCATTAGCCTTTTCGAAATAGCGGTTGCGGTTGAAAATTAATTCTTCTTGGATTCCCTACCAATTTATCTGTCTTCTCTTGCCGTTGCTTTGTTCGGCCTCCAGATGGTTTTTTGGCTTCACTGGACCTCGTGTCCTCAAATTGTTTCATAATACTGTGAATAACACTCAGTCTTCCTCACAATCTTAGCAATATTACCAATTGAACGTTTATCTACATAATGTACCTTCACTGTTAGTTCTTTAACTTCCACTGATGTCACCGAGTTTCTAGCGATATTTATAGAGCAAGGGCCGGTAAGGAACTGATTAATTTTAGCAGTGAACCCTATTAACAGTTTTTAACCTAAAAGCTGCTCATGCTATTGCATAATTATTAAATTGAAAGATTTTATTAAACATTTTCATGTTTATGACCACACAATTTATTTGAGTTATCCATCAGTCATTTCATAGTATGTTAGTTAGGCATTAATTAGATCAATCAGCTTTCGTTTTTCATTCCACATGAAGTCTAGTAAATGTGTTCAAAGTTTGAGCTTTCCCTGTGCTCTAAGAAAAAACCTTATGCATATTTTCCTTACTTCATAAGGGTCATTCTGATCCTTATGCTCTTTACTGTATTTTTCTAGACGATACGGGCTTCAGAAAATGCAGAAGCTCGAGATACTCCAAAAATAACATTACGTATAGTAACTCGGAACTCTAAAACCCTGCCATCTCATCTTGTCATATAGTAAATGAATTTTCCCTTACCTACATTCCTTAACATGGTGACGTCGAAGCGGACCAACAAACCAACCAAGCGAGGAAACCAACAAACTGCGTTTTATTATATAGTGGATTACGAAGCAAGGCATTAAATTCGTAATGCAAAATAATAATAGTCATATTTTACTAGAGTATAATAGATGCCAAATACAAAAGTGTTTCAAAGCGTACTCTGAGGGTGGGTGGGGGTTAGCTGATATAACGATAGTAAAAACGTCTAGCCAAAAATAATAATGATGATAATAATAATAATGAAGATCGGGCCTGAGAAGAGGAGAAGGTTTGTGACCTGCCACGACCCCCCTGCTAATAGCTCTCTGAGATTGCTAATTTAGATGGTAATGAGCGGTATGAAAAGCTTCCTGGGCGAGGTCACTGCATTCAGAGGAGGCATCGGGTATAGACAACACCAGGAGCGGACTATTAAGGGAATTAAAATTACTAATAATAACGAACGGAGTCGCGAGCGAGTTAAAAAGGGATTACGCATTCAGTTTAGGGTCTTCAAAAATAATTATAACGTAATCGGTTGTTACTTTTTTCACCAAGACGCACTGCGTTCTTTCCTTGACGAGAGCTGCAGGAAAACGTCTTCAAACGTAATAACTTTAGTGTTCGAGATCGCGTTATGTTTTTCCTAATCAACAGCATCATTTTGTGGACTTTTAGGGATTTTTGTTATAGCTTTACCAATTGTCCCAACGTTTACTTTAGTCTGTGCAAAAGCTTCTCATATATATTGTAAGATTCATGTTTTGGTGAGGAATAGCCAGTTTTTGTTCAGCCGGTTGCAAATTTACTGATTTTCTATCGTTATATCAGTATGCACAATATATAGCATTTCTGTTCATATATAGCTTTGTTAATTTACCCTTATATGCTCAGAACCGTCCACAATCATGTCTTGCCAAACTACTATAAAATTAGACTACAGTCTGACTGTTTTAAGAAGGCGGTTCGGTCGTGGTCAATTTCCTCTACAGCGGGGCCAATGCTATGAATATTTCTCAGATTTCTCTATATGCAGTTAGTGGGCGTGTCTAAGATATGGGCCGAACAAAATCTCAGCTATACTCATAGAATTGGCAACGCTATAGAGAAATTTGACCACGACCGAGTCGCCTTCATAAAATGGTCAGACTATAGGCTTGCTTCCATTTCTTCAGTAGAGACGTCGGTGCAACATGTTCAAGTTATTACATGTCACTTTTGCTTTTGGTGCAAGATGTTGCAGTCATTACAAGTCACTTTTCGTCTTGACCCAGCTCGTACTGCCACTACGCCTTCCATAACTATTGCCAGAGTGGAAGGTACTTTCACAAGTTGTGGTATTTTTATGTCGTGCTTTTTGTATGCACTGTTAGATTTGAGTTCTCAAATTTTACTTCAAATTATTCTATACGTGTACGGTTGAAGTCGGCTAGTGAAAAAATCCTATAACAACATTATTGCTTTCTTTTCGAGATGCATAGTCTGAACGTGCATATTTATTTCAGTGAATTTGATGTATCGTTTATTTATTACGTTCTTCCAAAACTTGTATTCAGCAATTATTTCATAGATTATTAGATCTATGCTTGAAAACTGCAAGTTTAATTTTCATTGTGAAGTCTTTTCTTACCTTTTGAACTATTTAATTGTTCAAACCCTTTCGTTGTTTTTTTTTTTTTTTTTTTTTTTGAGCATTGCAAAGAGTGATTCTGCCATAGCTCAATAAATTTAATTTTTATACTGTTCTTGCACTTAGACCTGATAATGTTTCATATAGCAGTTAAGGACTACCTCCATTCACCTTCTCAGGTGGGCCATGGAGCCAGAAATTACTATATTACTTAAACTGACTTTATGCCAAGCTCTATATCGTGATTCGGCATAAGTCTATCTCCATCTATCTACTACGCCGCTTCTGGCTAAGCCATTGCAATACTCCGACTTCCTTTGTGCAATCCCCTCAAAAATCCCCCAGAACCAAAGTCCTTGCATCCTTTCCAAAGAAGGCCGAATATCCCTTCAATAAATCAAGACGTCAAGCAATAAGAATTTGAGGAGAGTTTGCTCTCATTGCGGGAAAGAATTTTGCGAGTCGAGGGGGCAAGTTAAGCTTGGAAGTTCCTTAATCAGAAGTTAGGCAAGTGCTCCAGAATGTGATGTGAACCCTTTTTTTTAAGTCCTTCTTTGTTATTTCTGTTCTTTCTGAGAAGAAAGCCTCAAGCGGTTCATTTGACGTTCCTGTCTGAGCGTCGAAAAACTCGTAGCGGCTGAGAATTGTGGTGGCGTTTCCATTCGCTCACTTCGATTGAGTTAGTCTAATCCGTTTAGCTTTAATTAGTCAGAATTATCCATCTGAACCGTCCGATTCGCTGCCTTAGATCGAATTTTCAGCATCAGTCGCCTTATTATTATTTAATCTAGACCCCCAAATTTGTGAATTAGATGCTCAAGGTTGAAGCTCCCGGACAAGTCAAGACTATTATAAAACAACAAAGAATGACCGTCGTGTTTTTATATATTTAAATTTTTACTTGTTTATTTAGTTATTTATTTTTATTTATTCATTGGTTTCGTGTCACGCTCTTAATGAAATAGAGGCAAAAATTAGCTCTGGCCTTCCTGGTTTCATCAGTGAATTCATCTGCTTGAAGACTGTGGTCATCCTGCCAAGCTTCATGAAAAACTGATTGGCAGAAAATATTCCAGGTTACAGATGTTGGCTCACGAATCGTATATCTGATTCCGGTCTTTCTTTAAAAATGTTGCAGTCTACTCGATGTATATACATACATCTTCTCTTCCACCGTGTTGTGTACTCTTATCTGAGATTTCCTTCATTCAAGCTTCAGTTAATACTCTTATTTTCTTACTTTGGTTATTATCTAGGCAACTGCTAAGATATTCTTGAGCGGTCAGCAAGCGCGTAAAGACCCCGATGATTTCTCGGCAGCAAATTATTTTCTCCACGTTTTGGGTTCTTCTTTCAACAGAGTAAGTAATCTCTTGAGGAAAATTTTTCAGAGTCCGAGTTATATGCCACCCTCGAGTATCTTGGATACAGAGCTCTGTATTTATTAGAAGCAATATTGACTGCGTGCAAAAAACATCGCTTTTTAGCGTATCACCAAAAGAAAGATTGGTTTTGTTCAGCCTTGCGTGCTTATCTAAACGGTTCCCTAATTCAAGTTGGCAGTTGCGCAGCATCTTACACCATTAAGTTAATAAAAGCCTTACATGTATAGAAGGGAGCTCAACCGTCTACCCTAAATAGTTGATAACCTAAGAAATCATGAAGAACATGTCCCGTCAACTCGCGACAGGGATCTCCCTTCTATACATGTAGGCTCTGCCTTAATATATTTATGATGATGCTACAGCCAACACAAGATCGGTCTTCACAAATTCTTCGCTGTCATTGTTGACAGCGCGAGCACTCTAGTCAGATGAAGCTAGTTTAAGTTTAAGCAGTAGCTGAGTGCTTCTTCACCCTTGCTTTTCTAATAGTAAATTGTTACTTGACTTATAGCTCAGTTATTTAGTTTGATCTAATTAAGATAGTATCGAGGCCAAATTCTTATGTATATGCTAGTTAGGTTAACATGGCAAAACAAATTAATTTACGTTATTATTAGTCAGAATTTGAATTTACGCAGTACTCAATGAAAATTCAGTAACGTTTACAGAAGTAACTAAACGAGCATGACACAAAAATTAATAGGTCGTGGATTCAAATCCTGTCATATTTCGCACATTATTAGCTCCAATAAAGCTTGTACCTTAATATCTGCGAATTGGCCGTTTTATATTTCGCTTTGAATTAGCTAATTTTGAGCCAACGAAATACTTTCATTGATAGCGCAAGCAAATCAATCATTGGGCCAGCTGCCATTGATGAGAACTCGTATAAAATTCTCCATGGTAATTACAGGGGAAATGAATTAGAGCTGCAGCAGCTGCATTCTGCTTTTGTGAAGGTAATTACTGCCTGCTACAGTGAAACGGAAGGGTGGTTGTGGCGCGAACTGTGTGCCTTGGGTCTTCTCCGTGATTCTGTGTGTCCGCGCGCTATCTTATCTATCAATCTTAGTTCAGTACGTCTCCGACTGTTGTGCTGGGAGGTTCGGCTTGTCGATCGACGCAAGCCCAATAGCAGTGGGCTGTATAGGTATCACTCTGCAATAATGCGTAGCTATTAATCGAAATGCTATCATTTATTCTATTTTTCTTTCCCCACGGATGATAAAATGAATGATGTCAAGTTAACAGAGAAATTCTAGTATATATTTACTGTAATATATAGTCTTTATTTTTATTTTAACAAAAGTCTTTTATGGTTTTCCCATTCCAGACAACTCCCTTGCTTTTTCAGTCATTCCTGGCAGTTCAGTTCCGCCGCATTTCTTCGTAAATTCCATTCTATTTTACCCATTCCTTATTTGGTTTTCGCTTCATCGTAAATCCTACCTATAAATACATGACATATGTAGAATATATTCCCATTTAAACAGGTTCTATAGTATGTCTCTATACATCCCAGATCTTTTTTTATTTGTGCAGGCATTGCCTGCCTGTAGCATTATTAAATAATTCACTGGAAGGTAAACATCATCACATTAAAAGATCAGTGAAGGCTCCCTGAGCATATTTAGATGGAGGCTTGTTAGGCATCTCCCTCACACGTCCTTCAGCCCCGCTCTCTCTCTCGCTCTCTAGAGTCCACCTCCATTATTTCCTATAGAACAAATTGCTTTAACAAGCCCCAAAAAAACATGGGAACTCCGCTATTTTATCCTCAACTCGGCATTTTTGTTGCTCTAAATAAGCAGATTATTCAAATTTTACTGCTGCTTTTGCAGCGTTTTTAGTGCCTCAAAACTAGGTTGGAAATAAACTGGAAGCGAAGCCGTATTTGTTCTTGTATAGTTACTTATAACGTATACTTATGAGGTACATGCAAGTGCAGTTGATAATGATGTACGTGAACGTCACTTTGCTAGAGTTTTCGTTGTGGAATTCACAGACCCTTTATTATTTACTAGCAAAGAATTAGCGTGAATAAACTGTCACATATTTTTTTTTCATGATAGAAACTAATGAAGCTTACATGCTGTATATCTTGCAATATATTTCCCTTATTCGATCATTTTAGCGCCACTAAAAATGTACTACACTGACTACTTAGTCTATAAAATACTTCCATTAGTCATATGCACTCCTCTCAAAATATGGCCTTCATGCAATGTGGAAAAGATCTATTTGTAGATTAGGCTTCAATATCTATTGCAAGTACTTTTCTCTCAAAGTACGCGTAATACTCATTACATTTCACAAAGAGCCGCATACTAGACAAGAACTGCATAAGAAAACTTCTAGGCAGGCTTGTACAAAATGTTCATATTCTTTTCAGAATCTACATCGATCTTGAACTTTAAAGCAAATTTGATTCCCATCACCACTGGCCGCATACGCCCATCTCCCTTCCGCATCACATTTTATATAGCCTTAGTTTTTTATAGCGCACTACAGCGTTATGTGTAATTGAAGTCAAGAACAATTTCGCCTGCTGACACCAGAGCCACACTTCTGCCTGACTCATCACAACCTCTTTTACGAGATTGCATCTAATTTCTTCGGTTCTTTTTTAGAACAACAAAGTAAAATGTGGTTGAAGTCCAGAATGATTTCGCTTGCGGTAAGTTCAGCTCCACTCGTACACATCTGCGTTTCGCCTCACGTTTCATCCAAGAACAGCTGACTCGTGTCATCCAAACAAGAGCCGCCGCGGCGCCTCTGATGCAACGCTCCAGAAATCCCTCATACCTTTCCCTTATGCTTGCCTATTTGGCCTACCAAAGACTCCAACATTCCTGTTCTGAAGCATTGCCTCTGCGTATGCACATACATAAATACATATATATGCATTTCCAGGACCACCGAAGCTCGGAATATACATGCGCTCCTTTTCGAGCAAAACTACAAGAGAGCCTCGGCAAAATGAGGCATCATATTCAAAATGGCCTCGAATTCGAAAGGAGATTCCGAGTTCGAGGAGGTTTTATTGTAGGAAAAGCAGAAATGCATCGGAGCCCTGGAATCTTTCAAGACAGGCGCCGGCCTAAGGAAGACATTGAACAAAGAACCGGTGATTTAGTGCACGTAAGATCCAAGTTGGAATTTTCCTCCGAGTAATGAGGAAGCCCGACCTCTTAACTTTTTGGCTCCGTACAACAACTGCAACTTACGGAATGGACAATTGTCCTTTCACTCCGGCTTTTCCTTCAAAAGGCACTTTGGCATTTATCGACGCTCGACGATAATAAAGCGACAACACACTTTTTGTGTACGCAGTATTACATGCATACCAATCAGTACACCCACGAAAACAGCTGTTTCTATTACAAAAAGTGGATGAAAATGTGGCCAGTAATCTTGCCCACGCAAGGTTTTTCAAAGCATTTCTGAAATTGAGGTAGGAATTACGTTGAAAGACGATAGTCCTTAACGACCTGCTCAATTAACCCAAGCCCACACACACACGCACACATACATACATACATACACATACACGAGGGTCAGTCAAGAAGCTGTCAATCAACTCGTTATTTTCTGTGTTTGATTTTTTTACAAGCTAAAACATGTTCAAATGTGTCTATGATGTTGAGAGAGTAAATTGTGGTGTCTCGTCATGCTTGCAGGTGACACTGTCTGGAGTCGTTGTGTTGCAAGACGTTATTTTTTCAACCTATAAGAATGACAACTTTTTGAGATAAGGGCTAACGTAAAATTCATAACTAATTGAGATTGGAAACCGATAAAATTTATTACATCTGTGCATCAAGTTTATGAAGGCCGATCACCGTGCAGATTAAGTATTTCAAGGAAGGTATAGTACGGCTCGAACGATCCATCAGAAGAGAAATCCACCAGCACAAGAACTCAAGAAAATATCCAGCTAGCTTGTGAGTAATCTGGTCGAAGGAGATGGACGAATTGCTGGTGACGTAGTTGCCAACCTCCTTGTAGTCCTGATCTAACACCTTCTGATTTTTCTTTTTCCAAAACTAAAAGTATACCTGAAAGGAATTTGATTTCTTTCGCTTGATCAAGCAGAGAAACATGCTAAAACTTTGTCAAAAACAGCCCCAGCAATTATCCTGAGACCGAATTTACCACTGGAAAGGTAAAGGTAAAGTCAACTTAGACCATACTCTCACCTGGGAAACCCACATGCACTGGTTTGTGCTGCGGGTATAGGCGATCTGGCCCCAGTGGATTTATTGTAGATGCAGTCGACCTCGGGTCACCAAGAACTATGGCACCAATTTGACAAAAGGAACAAATGACCCTAGACCCCCCACCCCCTTATCTGTGAGAAAAGCAAGTTCCGCCACGGCGCAGTGCATGCACACAACTGCCGAGTCAGCACACCTAGATCTGCAAAGAGCTCGCGTGCTTGAATTGTCATCAAACCTGAGAGCGATACATGTGTTAAAGCTGCGAACGGAAGCATGCGGCTACCGCAGGTTTCAGAAGTTAATCGATAACAACGGATCTTATGTAGAAAATAATTACGTTATTTAAAAGAACTTTTTAGAGCATTTTTTTTGGGGAAACTTTTGACTGCCCCCCTACCAGTCAACAGTTTGCGACCACTGTCCCAAGTGACTGCAAACAAGTGTCGAAAAAATGATGTTTTGAGGGTCAACCGTGTTTCGCCAGATCTTTGCAACCACAAACAGCCGGTAAAGGCTTCGTTCCATAGGTCAACAGACCCTCAGTGCCGTGAGAACGTCTATAGTGAAGGTTTGCTTGTGACACTCCGCTCCGGTTTTGGGTTTTTCATCTTCCGTGTGCCGAAACCTAGGGATTGGTCACGTGAAACAGTTGGTCAAATCATTGGACAAAACGTTGCTAGTCAGATAAAGAATAATATTTGAGGGCTAACAGGTGCTAGATTAACAACCGTGAAGAGTTCATGCGCCGATTCAGGCAGCACAGGCAGTAAAACGTTGCCTGTTATCAAACATCGCTTTGGGAGGCCAATTAAAACTTCAAAGAGCGCAACAATCATATTCAAACGTACAACAGAGAATATTGTATTGACCATTGCTCGAAAGATAAGAAGAAGAACAGTGGCTTCATACAGAGCGAAGTTTGATACCAGGCAACTCTGCACTGCCTCCGCTGCCTGATTCCGCGCATTAACTCTTTCACACTCGTTGGACCAGCACTAGTTAGCTCTCAAATTTCATACCCTGTGCCCCAGCAACTTTTGACCAATGATCTGAGGAACTATTTCACGTGATAAATCCCTCGGTTTCGCATACTGAGGGCGAGCTTCAATGTCGACAATTGTTCGGTAATGCGCTAGGACTGGAGAACCCCTCAGCCCGATTGAAAAAGAACTGGATAGAATAAGCAGCTGTCAACGAACCACATGACTTGGGAATAAGTATCACGAAAAAAAAAATTCAACACAGCAACTTGACACGAATGTCAAAATGGCAAAGCAGAGTACTGGGATTCGCCACCAAGAATGAAGTACAAATCCAAAGACAATTATTCCATTGTACAAAGCATTAGTTCGCCAGTATTTAGAATTTGCTGTTCAATTCCGGTCTGCAACAGTGCAGCGATATCGATAAATGGAAACGATCCAACACTGAGCATCAAAATTTATACCTCAGCTACGAACCATGCCATTCGAGTGTCGCCTACAGCAAGTCGGGATCATTTCTCTCGAGCAAAACGACTCAAGGGACAATCAATAACTTGATTTGAATTTCTTCAATGATTCTTCAATGACGTTCCTACTACGGGACTTTTTGACAGAGACGTTGATGATCGCCTCCGAAACAATGGCCTAGATCTCTGACGTAAGCGTGCAGTTTTTCCTTAGTTCTTGGCAAACATCTAGAATAGACTACCCTTCCGAAGTTGTCGATGCAGACAATCAATGCGTTTAAATATCGTCTTGACAAGCATTCGGAGCAATTCTCTCCATAGCTACAAACCCCACCTCCAGGTGTCACAAACCCTTAACTGCCAAACCTTTAGAGGCCACCCTAATGCATTGTCTTTCTTGCCCAAGTAACTTATCGTCTCTGAGCTCCGCGGATCTGTAGTAGTTTAATCGTGCTTGCACGGTAAGTATCTTGGGTGAGTTCATTCTCTTCTTCTTTTCTTTCTGAGATGTCTAAATGATATTGATATAATGGCAGTAACTAGTAGAGGGCTGGAGCGTTGAGTTCCAGCTGCTCTCTGGGAATGGGGTTGTTGGTTTGCCTACTGCCAGCTATCTAATCTAATACAAGCGGAGAGGAGCGTCACAAACATGGTTTCAGCAGGAGTGCTCGCGGCATTCTGATGATTTACTGAGAGCTGTAGAATGTTGCAGAGGCTTCCCTTAACGGTTGTATGTGGTTGCAAAGATCCGGCAAACATTCATGGTTGACTCCCTAAATATCATCTTTTTTTGCCACTGGTTAGCAACTACTTGGGACAGTGGTCGCCAACTTTTCGCCAGTAGAATATATCGGTATATGCATATATATAGCTAGATGGGAGTTATCTGTAAGTGTTTCTATCTAAGTACTAAGAAGCTCTTGAACGGGCCGTTTGGTGTAGAAAAATTCTTTACACTTAACGGCACGGGAAGAATCCACGGGCTATTCTCGTAAGTTTCTCGACTGGCAAGCGGTTCCTGTAACGTTCCAATGAGCTTTTATTGAAGAATGTTGATTTAGAGCGTTTTTCCATATTTTTTGTTTGGTTAGGTTTTATGCTTTTTAGGTTATGTTATTCTAGGTTAGTTTATTTAGGTCGTTAGAAGAACCAGTCCTTGAATTACCTAACCTAATGAAGGCTAGCTTATTAGGACGTTAGCAGAACTTGTCCTTGCTCTTTCTAACCTAACACAATAGTATTACAGATAAACCTTTCATTAGATGCATAAAAACACACCCAAACATCTCATCATGACCAATTACACCTAAACTCTTCGGTAGCTATATAACATATATATATATATATGCGTTGAAATTTGCTATTAGAGGTACCAGCTCTTTAGGTTAGGTGCGGGAATAAGTTAGGAAGGCAAGGACTGGTTGCTCTAGCGTTTTAAAACAGTTTCAGGACATTAGAAAACCTAACCATATCTTCCTAACCTATTCTCGCAACTAACCTCGGGAGCTATGCGCTAGGCAAGTCCCGCATATAGGGAAGTTGGTCATGAGGGTTGGTGGCGGCACCCAAAAATTTTTAGAGCGTTTATTTTTCATCAAACGGGGTTTTACCAACCGCACTGTTCAGAGTTTATTAGTTTCTGGTACGTCTATTGAACTTTTGACCCGTTATCAAGCCGTTATTTAAAAGTCGTGGTCATAACGACATACGCTGTATATAGACTAGTGAACAAAATTAAAAATTGAAAGCTTGAAAATAAAGTACCTTCCTCATTTATCGTCTTCTCGATCCTTGTAAAATTTTCATCTTATGCTATTCAAACGACTCCTTTCACAAACTGTAAACTTCAATTGAGAAAGCAATGAAGAGAGCAAGATGTCTAAGAAAATATGTGTCCTTGGAAAATATAAGGCCTACAAAATTGAAGAATGAGTCAAATAAATTTCAAGAGAGAACGACTGAACATATTCATCTGACAACATTGCAAAATAAATAAACATTTTTGCTACATTTCATGATTTCTGCTTCAAAGAATGCATTCATGATCACGGCAAAGCGCTCTTAAGTTGATGTAGCCCTCAGGCAACAGGTTGGTTTGATCAAGACGCAAGAAGTCATAAATGTTGCTACTGCCAGACTAATTTATAACTCCATTAGAATAATTTACTAACATATTGAAACTTCTTGATGAAACTGACTTACTTGCGTCTTCAAAGAAACCAGAACGTTCCCGTAAGACCAATGCTCGTCTAGATTGGGCACTACATCGTCTCCTTTTGAGTGAACGTTTCGAAACAGCAACTGACGTCACGTTTCACAAAAATTATGAATATGCTATGCATGTCTCCGAATGATTGTGTCATAGTTTGCGTGATACAGGGCTTAATAAGAGATCTCTTGCTGTTAAACGATGCAAAGAAATTTTTGAAAACTGAGGCCTGTCATATTGCTGTCACAGAACTTTGTTTGGACTGTAGGTTGTGTAGTATCTTAGGGCTATGAACTTGCAACTTAAGCTGTAAGGCTCATTGTTATCATGTATTAAACCAGTTTACTAAATAAGTACTGTAATATTGTTATTGTATGAATATCTTCTTACGGAGAAAAATGCACTTTTTTTGTTTGTTTCTTTCTTTGTTTGCTCTTTTGTGTGTTGGTTTGCTTGTTTCCTCGTTTGTTGCTTGCTTGTTTGTTTGTTTCATTATTTGTTTGTTGACTAGTCTGTTTGCTTGTTTGTTTGCTTGTTTTTTGCTTTTTTTTTGCTACTTTTTTCTGTTCGATTGATGGTTGTGTGTTCGAGAATGTTGGACAACGACGTGAGTAGATTCAACTTGGTCGGGTCCGACCGATGACAGGCAGTACAGTATGTGAGACAACGTCAAGGTGGGATTGCTGCCTATGTGCGTGAAAAAGGACAAATTTCGTACGGCGAAAGCCTGATGATATGCACGGGAAAGTTTTCTGCTCCTGACACTATCAGTAGGTATGCGTCCAGTAAGTTTTTAAGTTTCGTAGTCTCTGAACCAGGGGCATTTCGAATGTGACGTGACATTTTGTTGAATAACCTCGCCCCCCGGACAGCGAAACTATTAGAATACTTCGTGACTATTGTATCACCTCCAGTTTTAATCGGAATTCGCTGTTCACAACTGCGACCAATACGGTTTGAGTGTCTGGCCGGGATCCGCCCATTGACGTTGACAGTAATTCCTTCTTGAATTTTCCAAGAATATATGATCGAACTTTTCTCAGTACTTTTTTCACTTTTACTTTTCGGCGTGAATTTTTAGTAGGTAAAGCGATTTGTTAAAGAACAAACAGTAGAATACATAGATCGGGGGAATAAGACATAAATTATTTCCATTTTTAGCTTTTCCTCTATTTATAGAAATGCGTATAATTACTTGTTTATAAGCGACACAATGAATACAATTTTATTGATAAAAAATAGAGTAAAAATTTCGTGTAAATTTTGGGTCTGACTGTTGGGTGCTTAACTGCTTCCTGACATGGCATTGAAAATATGTTACACAAGAATACACTACATTTGTCTACAATAGCTATTCACAACACTTCAATGAGTGTCATGCTCTACGCTGCTCCTCCCAAAGATTATTGTTTAGGAAGCATCAATATGCGGCATTCATTTT
>LQNS02278076.1:6090901-6118841 GCA_001587735.2 Parhyale hawaiensis | reverse complement strand
TTTGTCAAGTGTCCCTTAATTCTGCTCACACTAAATTCATAATTATAAGTTAAGTATACATAACTTTTTTCTTATCCTTCGGATCGTAATAAATTCTTAGCATATTATTAGGTATCCCAATACCTCTTTTGTGTTAAAATTTCAGTGTTGAACCTTCTACAGTTTTTGAGATACGAAATTTTTTATTTTTTTCTCTTAATTATGCTCTCAACTGTATGTACAACTCTCTTTAATACTTAATTAAATAGTTCGTTGTAGCAGTTTCTTTAAAGTAATTATATGAACAAAAATTTGTTCGTAAAGGAATGTTTTCCTTTAATTTGGCATGGTAACTAAAGCATCACGGAAATAATATGTGATGAAGCAACGCAACGTATTAAATGTAATTAATTATAATTCTTACATAAGAGATTTTTAAAAAATTATCATAATTGAAAAACTCTACGGATTTTACAACTGATATTCAAGTATCTCACTGAAAATTATGAGGCTACATGAATTGGTCACTCAAGCTAATTCACGTACCTGGTTGTGAAATACTTCTTGTTCATAGAAAACCAGTGCCTGAGTATTTAGTTAGTTTCTTTAGTAAGCGGACTGACGGTAGATGCGTGTGTACAGGCACACCGGGCTAGGACAATGGCTGGCTTCGGTAGCTCCAGAGATTGGCATTGTTAAACGACAAGTTAACTTCGTTAACCGTTATTCCGTTCATCAAAAAACTAACCTCAATAATTGTTTATCCGTTAGTTCCTTCTGAATATAATGGAAAGGTGCATTAATCTGTTCCCTTTGATTTTTGATATAGAACAATACAATCTGTCATTATTCGAACCCTACCTAATGGGTGGTGTAGACCATGTTTACATTTCTTCTAGCTGTAAAGCAGTAGTTTCGTGCTCTTCCTCATTTGCATTAGCTGCAAATACTATCAAGGAGCTTTACTAGAGGATTAGGGAGCCCTGCCGCAATAAATAGGGTAAGCTTGCATTACAACTGGTCGGATGTGGCTGTGACACCTTCATGAATCTCATTGGTGTAGTGACGTGGGAGCAGCGAGTTTTACGGGAGAGCAGCAGACAAACTGATGTACTGATATGTGATTGGTGCATACGGAGACTATCTGCAGTCACATCCGACTTTTCACTGATATGCGATTGGTGCATACATTGTTCATTTACAGAAGATAGTTGTGTCAAATTTGAGTGCATGCGCTACGCCCCTAAAGTTTCAGGTTTTTGGCGTCACAATTGCGTCACGCCACTGTTGTAGCGAGGAATCTTTGATATTTTACAGTGGCGTGACGTAATTTTGACGTCACAAACCTGGAAATTTTAGGAGGGCAGCGCATGCACCCAAATTTGACACAACTATATTCTGTAAATGAACTGTGATGCATACGGCGACTGGCGTCAGCCCCATTCGGCTCTTCAGCTTTACGGACGAGGCTCCTGGCTCCCTCCTCTCTATAAACCTCCTTGAATACTATCCACCCGAGAAAAAGACAGCGAAGACTTTGAGATGATACTGCTCCATTATCATCATTTTGTAACTAATTTGCTTGTGTAGAATGCACTTCGCCTACCAGCTTCAAGGAACACAAGATATTAGTGTTTAGACCTGAATTCTACAGAACAACGCAAAGCTCTTCTCTGATGATCCGCTGAAAAGTAATCAATGTTTAGCCCGTGGTCGATTTTCACTCCTAATATAAACTGAGCTCAGTATCGATGAGACTTGATGCATAAGCTGAACTTTTTTGCAAGTGAAAAGCTGTTTCATTTAAGGGGAAATCAATGTGGGAAAAAGTATTTGCTACCAAGAAATTTTCGTTTTCTATGCCAGCCTGCGGTGCGCTGCAGAATGTCTCACCCACTGCTCCGTTGATCATGTACAGAATCGGAGTGTGAGGTCAAAGTCAGAGTTGCTGTAGTTTGTATGAAGAAACGCTAAGAAGAAAGTATGAGTCAGTATGCATGAAAACGTTAAGAGAAACTGCATATATGTTTATTGATTGAATTTCAGCGTTGGCAAGGCAAGAAGTGCATTGAAGCATAAGATTACCATTTTTACGTCTGCCATCATTTGCAACCTGTTTTTTTTTCACCATTAAATACCAACAATGCGTGACAAAATTTGACAGAATTACCACAACCTCCAACCTTTCATAATTTTCGCTCGTTTTCTTAAAGCTTGGCAGAATATGGACAGATAAACAAATCTACAGTACAATAAAGACAGTTGCATATATGTTCGTCCATTTACTTGCTTATCTGTTTAGTTATATGTCCATTTTCTGTGACGTTTTAAGAAAACAAACAGGTAAAAATTTTGGAAAGTTGGAGGCTGTGGCCATTCTGTCACGCTTCACTGTGAAACTGATACCGGTAGGTGGAAATAGACCAGGTTACAGATTATAGCAGAGTTTAATAATATCATATATAAATGTAATTCTTGTTTTACTAATGCTAATATCCAGGGATTTCAGATACATACAGCTTCTCTTAGCACTTTTACGCATCGTGATTTCTACTCTCTTCTGAGTTTTCTTACATCCAAACTACAGCTGCACTGAGTTTACGTTCAAGTTCAACTTAAATAAATGACCAACGGAACAAACTGTAAAATATGTTTTAGCGGTCAGCAGGCGGACATAGAACACAAAGATTTCTTGACAGCAACTATGTCACTCCAATTTGGTTTCTTCCTGCAACATTACAGCTTTCTGCTTTTGGCGAAAAAACTTCAACATATATGATATTATGGAGGATCTTGGATACCAAGCTCAATTTATATTATGAGCAATGCTAGAAGGCTAATCTCATATTTTTCTGCATAGTTGCCAGTTTCAATGCATCCTACATAAACAAATTAGCAACAAAATTATTATCTATGAAGCAGTACCAACACAATTTTTTTGCCATCATTTTTGAGTGCCGGAACACTAGTAATAAAAAAATGAATTAAGTAATCGGTCTTTATCATCTTGTCAACTAGTGTATTTCACCGTCGAAAATGACGGGAAAGAAAGTGCTCATTGCGCATGCTCGTTCATGATAGTGATTTTCTCTTCAGCCTTGCTCGGAATACGGGCATAAATATTTGGCTTGAAACTGGTCAACAGTTTCTGCCAACTGCTTGCGCCCCAGCCGTATCCATGATAGCGTTTGAGTTGTTATAAGATATACTCTTGCAACACCGAATAACATTATTTTAACCGTAATACAAAACGAACAGATAAATAAACTAGAACGGCTTGTGGCGTAAGGCCATTACATCACCCGCGGTGGGAGCAAATTTCATCGCCGTCATTTTTTATGACCAGCTAATCCTTTTTTTTTTTTTTGCATGTATAACATCGAGAACAACCTACCAGGCTCCCTGCGAAAAATTGTTGACATAGCTCAACTCCTTCTACCTGTTTTTTGGTGAACAGCAAGTTTCATCGTCGTCATTTTTTTTATGGTGAACTAATCCTATTTTTTGGCATGGATCACATCGAGGGCAACCCCCCAGACTCCTCGCAAAAAATTATGAACATTGCTCTATTCCTTTTACCACTTTTTGGGTGGACAGACGCACAAATATACTAAAATCTTCCACAGTATCACCAGTAAACTATAGCCCCTGAAGTGGAATCATGGTCACGAGTATGTATAGTGAAAAGTTGTCAATGTGACGTATTTTTGACGCCTCAGTAAAAACCTAATAAACCTTCACGGGTTGCCATTCAGTTTAAGTAATTAACGAATAAATCGAACGAAGGTAAAGCGTCGGAAGATAATTATATAATCAGTTCATTAACCCTTCATCTTTTGCTGTTACATATATGTATGTTATACTTCATACTTTCCAACGGAAAAGACAAATTAATCGATGAATGAACGAGTTAATGAACGGCTGTTAGAAGTAACTTCGAAGTTAATTTTTCAAGAATATGTTAACTTCGTTATTTAATCTCCAATGCATTAGTGCCCAGCACTTACTGGCTCTAGTATAGTCATGTGTGCATAGTATTCCTCATGTCTCCATTGGCATGTGTGTGCATAAGGTGACGGGCTAGTGTCTGCATTCGTGTAGGGATGCTCACGTTTGGGTTGTACATGAGAGTAAAATTCCCCATGTGTGACTGTGTCCGTGTGTCGGTGTGTTGTTCTCTCCATAGAAGAGAATTGGGAGGCTGCCTTCTGGAGTAGCGCTTTATTGCCTCCGCGATGCTGAGAATAAATCACTTCTCTTGTCAACTGAACTTCGCTCAAAGTCGGGCTCGAGATTATCTCCCGCTTGTCGCAGCAGACTTGTTGCTACGTACTAGTCTGCCTCGTCTCAACTGCTACTGCTGCCAGTTTGTCTCAGACAGAAATGTCCTTAGTTCGTTTTACAATCAATATATAACTATCAAAGGTATCCTGCACATAACTAAGTACCGTAACCCATCCTTAGCCACGCAAGGTTAGGCTTTGGTCATACAGCGACGCCTGAAGTGTAAGCAATATGCCTTCTCCAAGCATTGGAATTGCATCACTGCACCTCAGTCTCCAAATAGAACATAAGCATATACATGAGACTTTGACTTAGCCCCTAAATGAAGCTTGTGATTACAGAAGTGGCCTGCAGTAAACCCGGCATGACTGGCAGTTGCTTGTATGACTTCCATGGCCCTTTGTTGTCGGGAGAACTGACAGAACGGCCGGGCTGCGCCAGCAGATGAAGACGAGGCTTGGCTCGAAGGACAGCGAGATTGTCAGAAGATGGAGGACGGTTTTGAAGTAGAGAGAGCAGCGGTGAAGCTGAGCACGGTCGGTGCCTGAAGGAAGCATTGGATTTCGAGGGAGGATGACGATGATGAACGACTGAACTGTTGTGAGACTGCTCGCGGATAGGCAAGAGAGGAGCCTGTTCAGAAGAAGATGATGCAGAAAGAGAGGTGGGATGTTCAGTATAAGATATGAAAACAAAGTAGAAGAATGATTTTCAAAGGGAAAATGATATGGAAGGGATGCATAATATTTAGCGCAGAATAGTGGAAACTAACTAGTATAGCACAGTGAAAATTACCTAGTAGGTATAGCACAGATGTTTGTCGGTGTTTGATCTGAGTTGTGGTCAGATATAATACGCAATTGTCTTTGGGAATATGAAGAGTGAAGGAGACGTTGTTCCAAGTAAGTCACTGTGGAAAACAAGCACTGATTCCTTTATAGAAAGGAAAATATAGAAAGAACTCGATTATGCACTGAAGAAAATGACGAGGCAAGAAGACCATGATGCTGCTTTTACATAGGAGGGTGATGGGGTAATGGCGGCGTGACGTTCGGAAGAGGATGGTGAGCAAACAGAAGAAAGATGTTGCATGGATACAGATGTGACAAAAGATATTTCTACTACTTGGACAGTTATAAAGAACAGCAGAGACGCATTAGATAGTCAAACATGGAGGAAATCAAAGAGAGAATGACGATTTAGATTATGGTAAGAAAAGGCGTTGGTTATGCTCTGCTCAGGATTGTAAGGAGTGTCGGGAGTAGTTTGATACAAGATGGAAGAATTTTAATGAGCCACAAAGGCATTGTAAGATGAATACGGTTACTCTAGAAGACACCCTGTGTAATGAAACGCAGTTCTGTTACTTGCTTAGGCGTCTCTCCGTCCTGACTTCAAGGATTAGATGGGAGGAAATTCTTTGCTGAAAGGCTGAAATGTGTCGCCTTACCGAATTTTTCCAATCAAGGGCCTGAAGGCGACTAAATTATCTCTACGCGGCAGCACAAATAGCAACTGTACTCGTTCCCTCGAAGAATATTTTTCTATGAGTTCATGAAGTGCCAATTCAGCAAATCAACGACGGAGAAAACATATTCCTTTGAACAGAACCTCGAAGAACATCGAAGGAAACGGGACTTCATTGAAGTATATATGCATATTTTTTGGCCGTCATTCGATGACGGCGCAGGCCTTCAGTAATATAATAATGTCAGTCGTGTTTTTATGAACATATATATTAATTTATTTATTTTTCTATCCATTTAGATTAGATTAGATAGGTGGCAGTAGACGAACCAAAGAGACACCGGAACTTACGCCTCGGCCCTCTATGAGCTATTGCCATTATGTTAGTAGGATATAGAGGACTAGAGAAAAGAGAAAAAAAGGGTGGGGAAGTCCTTGCCAAAGAGGCGATCATGAATGCACGCAAGCACGATCAAGAGCGAGCCTCTGACATGTGGAGCTTAGAGACATCAAACTGTATAGTTGGAGAGGGAGAGAGTAGAAGACGGATCAAGGTGGCCTCGGAAGCTTTGGCCGTTAAGAGTTTGCGACTTCTGGAGGAGGAGTTCTTTGCTGTGGAGGATGTCTCTCGAAATGTATGTCAAGAAGATTTTTGAACGCGTTGACTGACTCCGCATTAACAACATCGGAAGGGAGTCTATTCCAAATGCTGACTATGAAATATGGATAGAATTGCTGACTTAAGGTCGTTCTTCGAGTTTTATGCTTGAGTTTTATGCTTGAGTTTTTGACCATTCTTTCGCAAGCGATCATTGAGGTCTCTTTCAAACAGCCCCGTTGTAGGTACGTTGTTGAAGCCATTCAAATACTTGAATGTTTCTATTAGTTGCCCCCTGTGTCGTCTTGCTCGCAAGAGATCAGACCCAGTTCTTTTAGGCGACATTCATACGACTTCTTTCGCAGCTGAGGTATCAGTTTCGTTGCTCTGCGTTGGACTCTTTCCATGTTATCGATGTCTTTACACAGATGTGGCGACCAGCAGTGAATAGCAAATTCTAAGTGTGGCCGCCACACTAACGACTTGTACAAGGGAACGATGATGTCCCTATACTTGTATTCAAAATTTCTGGTGAATATGGTGACCTCCTATTTATGAGGGTCTATTTTACACTTGAATTATTCTACACGTGAGCAATTTGTGTAAGGCTTAGTATGTCAGTAGTGTATAAGGCTGCGAGTTACTCGTTTTTGAGGGTAGGTTCCCCTCGCGCCGCCGGGTCATCGCGCCGCCCCTTATGGTTTCCCAGGCCCCGCCCACTTCCGGTTTGCGCCCCCCCTCAGACCTCCGCTAAACCGGTTGTGCATTGGCCGTTATAAACCGGAAGCTCACGCGCGAGGGGAGCCGCGAGGGTAGGTTATCCTCAAAAACGAGTATCTCGCAGCCGTATACACAACTTATGTCTGAGGTACATATCGTGGGAAGCAAATCTGCGCCATATCTTCGAATATTACACTACCCTATTCATACGTAGTATTCTCTGAAACAACCGATTCATGTGCCATTTTAAAAACTAACTTATGTGTCAGAGATGCAATCATCACTTGAACACGCTCAACAAGCAAGCATGCAGCTTCTTGTCATTCATGTGTTGCCTACATATTTTTCCTTGAAGCTTGCGTATGACCATGGTTTTCATTTTGTTTTCATAAATAATCAAATATAGTAATCGTCTTGATCTGGGTCGCTTACAGTGGCTATACAGCTAGCTCGTCTTATAAGTAACAAATGCATAACCACCAGCGAAAATAGTAAAAGTGATCTTTGACACGTAGTAAAGAAAATGGAATTGAACCCCGCTTGTTGTCCTTTGCGAGCTTCAACCAAGAAACGCCATTCATTTCTTATGAGCTCACTAGCTTGCGGTACTTTTGCCTTAGTATTATCTTTCACAAAAATTTAGATCCAATTGCAGAACGTCGATCCAAAGGAAAATTGGTGACCATAAATTAGCAAACTGACAACATGCTTCGACTAAACGCTCTCCAAATGCTATATAGCATCGCTGTTCTAGCACTTCTCAGAGCTGTGTGCCGATTGTACTCAGCTACGGCTCAGGCGTGAAGCATTGATTAGGAACAGCTGTTGGCCAATTACGTACGTAACTTGAAATTTATTTACGCTATAATTTTTGTCGCAAAACAACACATATGTAAATGCTGTGCTGAAATAGAATTGACTGTTCTTGTCTCTTCTGATACTGAAATCGAAGATCAAGCACGCAAATAACAGCCGCCAAAAACGCTAAAACCTCTAAAGCGGAATCTTAATTACTGACATTTACAGTGAAGATTTGCACAATCAATTTGTGACTATTTTTTTAAACTGCTGAGTACACTAAGGTTCTAAGATAAAGCAACACTAACTATCCTGAAGGAAGCTGAAGCTCTGCGAAATGATCTTTAAATGGGACGTAATTAACTAAAAATGAATGATTCATCTTGCCGTTATTTTTGCTCAAATGTACTTCGAATAGAAACGATAGAGAAAAATTTGTAAACTACTGCTGTTGAATTATAAAAAATTGTGGCTATCAGTTTCTTCCTGAAAAACAGAGAAGAAGCGTTTAAATTTTTTCGCTGATGCCAGAATTCTTTGCTGAACTTAGAACGTACTAACTTTGTCCTTAATCCTTCTTAAACAAAGTTTTGAGGTTAAATTCTTAAATTTCCATCTTTCACAACCCCTAAGTGATGAGCCGCTGAGGACCGACCCGCCGCAAGCCCTGTTCAGACTGACCTCTCCGATCAGCTGCCGCCTCCTCCTCATCCTCATCCTCTGCAACTTGCTAAATTGATTGCTAAGTTCCACCATAAGTTGGCGTATTGTAAAGTTGTTAAATGGATGAGGTAGACCAACTTAGTGCTCGTGCCCAAGTTGTGGAGGTAAATTAAGGAGGATTCACTGATGCATCAGCTGGTAAAATTTGGCGAATCAATTGATGAGCCCTGATTAGTGAGATTCATCGATAAGAGCATGGTAATAGAACGGCCAGGTGGTCGACGACGAAGACAGAAATGGCATAACGCATAGAAACCATGTCGTGAAACATCATCGCGGGCTCGGTTCAGTTCCTCCTAATTATCACCCGGAAACGATGTGAAAGAGGTGATAGTGTTGTCGTTTTGGATTCAAGCATATTTGTTTGTGTATTTGTTTCCATCCACCCAAAAAGAGGGAAAAGGAGTTGAGCGATGTTCATATTTTTTTGCAGGGAGTCAGGTGAATTGACCTACATGTAAAAAATACCAACACTCTAGAGCAAGCTGACCATCAAAAACGACGGCGTTGAAGTTTGCTCCCCTCACAACGGGTGATGGTCTTACGCCACGAGGGGTTCTAGTTAAACATCATCTTATTATTAGAGCAAACATCTGATGAGTATTGCAGGAAATGTGGGTCATGCATGGTAGCGTTACAGTGGCGAGCAATTGCAAATATATGTTCAATACTTCGAACCCAAGAGTCCTGGTTCCCTGCTGCACAAGTTACTGATTTGACACTGAAACCTGACAATATTTTTTGTAGTTGATTTCCTTAGGATTACAATTTTGTAGTCCTGTCAATTTCAAAAAGAGGAGTGTGTAGGTTTAGAGGGAAAAATACCAATGTACATGATGCCTTAATGATTACTTCTTACACTGGGGGGGTAATAAGTGTCTGTACCCTAAAAACTGATTGTTAATCTCATTCGTAGCAAATGAAGAAGAGAAATAACAATTAAAGGGGCTCAATACAACGTCTACTAACTAGTAAAATTTAACGTTTCGGGAAGTTTTTCCCATCATCAAAAATTGTCACTAAAAACTACAAAAGATGCCTAAATTAGACTTTTTCCACTCGATTCCGTACTACGACAAAGCCTCTGTTAGTACAGTAAACACATTGAAAATGTTCCTACCTGTAGCCTACCCATAGATAAACTTAAAATTTTCATACAAAAACACATTTACCATAGGGTCTTACTTCAATTTCAAAGACAAACCTCCCACACCACTTTTGTCGGGTGTTATATACCGTTTTAAATGCACAGGATGCAATGCCTCGTACGTCGGTAGCACTGGACAACATTTCAAAGCCCGTATTGACCAACATTTAGGTGTATCCAGTCGAACCGGTTTACCACTCACAAAACCCCCACATTCAGCTCCCCGCCTGCATGCTGAGCAAGACAACCATCCCATCAGCAGGAATTACTTCTCAATCATAGACTTCTCCAATACAGTCGAGCTGACAACAATAGAGTCCCTCTACATACACAGAACAAAACCTAGCCTCAACACTATGGCCTCAGCCGTACCGCCTTACACAATTCCCTGTTAGCATCACATCCGCCGACTGTATAGGAACTGACGTCCGGTCACTCCACGTACCTCTTCTCATTCGCATTTTAGATTTCCTCCCCAACACATCAATGCTTCCTTGTGCTCTAGAATCACTATATATATATCCATAAAACAAAACCTAGCCTCAATATAATGACTACAGCCGTACCACTCGTCACATCCATGACTGACGCTTTTTCCTCCGACTGTACTTACCCATTTTTCTCCGCTTCTCTTACTGTCCGACGCTTACATAAGGACCTCCATAGCGCACTATATCATTTGCCTTTTAGGTCTCACCCTGTTAACACATGTCCAAACGTTGTTCATCTAGAATAAACTTCTTTTAGGCATCCTTTGTAGTTTTTAGGTACAATTTCCGATGATGGGAAAAAATTCCCGAAGCGCTGAGTTTTACTAGTTAGTCTACGTTATATTTATTAGAAATAACAATGTTATACATGTATTTTAAGTAGTAGAATCAGAATCTGCGACTGTAAATAAGTTCACTTACATATAAAAATATGTGCATTTTCATATATGGGATGAAAAAAATTGTTCGTACAGTATCAACTTTGCACTATAAAACGGTAGATTTTGGTTAAACTTCCGAATAAAGTATTTAGATTGCTCTAGAACAGTATGTCCCATTGGGGTGCATATGAACCCACGGACCCCCGTTGGTTCACGAACCTTCTATGACCATATTTTGTTGTTGTTGTTGTTATTGCATGAATGACAGGGATTAATGATTTATTTGAAGTTATAAAAAGAAAGCTGTGTGTTCTGTTCAACAAATATATAAATTTTAAGTTAGAAAGTTTAATTGTGATATAGTTACCCTTTAACGTCACATCTTTTCTCATAAAAAACCTGAAAACCTTTGATTTCCCTGAATAACGATGAGTGCAGCATAAGATTACTTTTCTTCAATGTAAATACTCATTTGAGGAAAGTCTAAAATGGAGTCATAGTTATATGTGGAAATTCACTCTATTAGATGAGCAGTGATATCACGAGAGAAATTATATTTTTTGCGTATGGTGTTAAGTTTCGACTCTATGTTAACTAAATGACATCGCGCTTGACGATATAAATACCTAGAGAAATGTACTGTGATCACTCGGTGCATAATCTACGACGTTAATGCCATGTTGATGCCAGGGAGTCCTCGTGTTTCAAAGCGTTTTCACTAGAGTCGCGTAGAAAACGGAAATTAAGTAATCACTGCTCTAGAATGTTCTCTGTTACTCTAGTCAGCCCTCAAATGAAAACCGTGAGATTCTGCAACCACTACTCGCAGTGAGCAGTCTTAAGTATGGCTGGACTTAAAGGAACCGTCGCGAACTGACTAAGGCACAATGAACTGGTTGTTAGCCTGTGGAGAGATGAAAAAAGTTACTAAAACATCTCCAGCGACCTGCACATCCCGTTTACTAGAGTCAATTCGTTCATAACAAGATCTAAAATACGAGCTACTGTTGAGAATCAGTTAAAGAGCAGATGCTCCGACGAAGATCTTTCTAATTTAAAATAATAATAATAATCCAATGGCCTCGCGAGATAATCTTCAGAATACTTTGCGTCAATCGGGAGTTCACGTAACTAAGCGAACAATACTGTAACTGGCAGTTTACCTACACCAGTCGCAGAAAAACAACCCCAAACTATAATACCAATTATACCACCAAATTTCGCAGTTGGTGTCGTGTTCTCTGGCAAGTACGCTTCGTCGTCTTTCCTCCATACATGATCCCGAGATTCACTGCCAAACAACTCAATTTTAGCTTCATCTGTTCACAAAATTCTTTTTCCCGAAAAAATTTGGCTTATCTTTATGTTCTTGTGTGAATACTAACCTTGAATTTCTGTGCTCTTTCAAAAGGAGCGATGTTTTCCTTAGTTTATGCTACTTTAGACTGTCTCTATGCATGTAATTCGCTACTTATTATTTGCTTAGTTACTTGAACTCCTAATAAACGTAAATCATTCTGAAGATCTTCTCGGATGGCCATCGGATGTTTTTTTTATTTGCCGTCCCAACATAATCATACTTATTGAGAGATCTTCGTAGCAACACCTATAGTTTGCATTGGTTCTTAACAGCATCACGTTTTGCAAATCTTGTTACCTTCGCCAAGAAGGTTATGTTTTCGTCGGCTTTGTCTGTCTATCTGTCTGTCACCAAGATAACTCCTCAAAAAGTTATGGACGGATTTGGACGAAATTTACAGGGTTTGTCAGCTATCTTGAGAGGAACAGATGATTAACTTTTGGTGAAGATCCGTCCTTCCGTTTGTTTGTCTGCCTCATTTTACTTATTGCCATAACTTAAAAAGTTGTGGACGATTTTTATGAAATTTACATGGGCTGTTAGGTATATCGCGAAGAATAAATGACAAAATTTTTGTAAAGATCCGTTTGTTTGTTCGTTCGTTTGTTTGTCACTGTTTTTTATTTTATGCTTGTTAGCACAATAACTCAAAAAATAATGAATGGATCGTTAGGAAATTTATAGGAGTTGTTAGTAATGTCAAAAGACATAAATAATTAAAGTTTGGTACAGATCGGTTGGTTCGTTTGTTTGTTTGCTTGACTCATGTTTGTCACAATGTTTGTTAGCAGCATTACTCAATAAGTTATGGACGCATCTCTAAAAAAATTACTGAATCTGTTAACAGTGTTAAGGGGCACAAATGATTAGATTTTGGTGTTGATACAAAGAAAAGCATGGTCTCAGAACCAATGGGAATTTTATTTTTTTTCATAACCGTTGCCTTGCTTGGCGGAGGTATGCGCTCTCAGAGTGCTCTAATTATGAATGAACTAATTGTAGTTCACGGAATATTTAGGTCCCTGGAGATCTTTCTGTAAAATTTCCATCTGTTCGCAGTTCGCAGATGCCCAAAAAGTTTGTTAAACTTTCAGTGGCTACACAGATGCATTATTCTATACTGTATTACTACTTTACCAAATACTTGTAATATAAAATGTGTCTGTGTGTAATAAACCTATCAAACCTATCAAACGACCAGTTCTTTTGTGCTTTAGTCACGTCCTTGTGACCAGCCATACTAAGAACTGCTCTGTGTGAGCAGTGATTGTAGAGTGCCTCTGTTTACATCTAAAGGTTGGACTCACTGAGAACAGTCTATAACATGAAATCTGAAGTTTAACCAAAATCCACTGCTTTTTAAAGCAAAATTGATTCCGTATTTCGTACGAAGACTTTTCCACTAATACATGAAAATGCATATTTTTTCTATATAGCAATGAATTTCTTGTTTACATTCGTAGATTCTAATTCTACGCCCCAAAATACATGTATAACATTGTTATTTGTGTTTTTCGTTTGTTACAGATGTGATTATTAAGCAGTTTCTAAGTGAATGAACATTTATCCTTCCCCACTGTATTTCTTTTTATTTTTATTGTTTTGCTGATTTTAAGTCTTAATGGATAATAATTTCCGAACAGCAAAGAAGCTTCGCAACGCCCCTAATACAAATACTGTTTATAACAGCCAAAGGAAGTACCAGCAGGAGGCGGCAGCTACACCTTATACACCGGCAAACAACTGCTCTCTAGCACCACCTTTCCTCAAATCCTCCATAAATTTCAAACTTAGTTATGCCCGACAACGTCTTCAGGTTGTTCTCAAAACAGTAAAAACGTAAATTATCGAGAGCACATTCTTGAAATCCTTCAAAAGAATGCGATTAAACTCGAGAAGAAGATTGCTAAATTCTTTTATACAGTCGGTGGGCGGGGAGGAAAAAACCAAAGTCTTTGGAAATGGCGCGAGCTTATCACGAGGTTTCTTCTTTTCGCCGCGGGAGCTTCTCAAAGATTGAGACTCAAGTTTTCGGTATCAATCAGAAGTTTGAAAAGTTTTTCCTGCAGATGATGTTGTTGTTGTCCTCTATTTTTGGCTGAAAAATAACCTTTACCGTGAACATACAGAGGGCATAAGAGAGCAAATAACAGCTGTTATGTGCTTTAAACATATGGATCAGTAGCACCTGTCGTGTTACACATTTTTATAGCGCACGCGAAGGCTTACAGAATTGCCAGTAAAAGTCTAGGTACGTATGCTTCCACTGTACATTCTGTGAACTGCGGTATCCAATGAATTTTCAATTTGTTAGCAGTTCTTATTTATGTACGATATGACGCTAAGTTTAGAATGGGTGACAAAGCTTTTATTACCCAAGACCCACCCGTAAGCTGCATAAATTTTAATACCCTGTGTATCTATGATGAAGGATCTGCATAGATCTCTCTATAAAAACTCTATATTCGTGGGATAATTTTGCAATAGGGCTGAGAAGCTTTCTCTTCTTCCTCAATACAATAAACAAATTTCTACGAACGCACTGCAGGTATATAGTTCTCTTATTATCGGTACAATGCCTGCACAATGTTCTTGAGCTAGAGGTCCCTTAAAAATTATCTACGCCCAAGAGAAATAAATCAGTACATGTGCTTAAAATGGACTACCGTGTCATTGAGTACGAAAGCAATGCGGAGAATTTTTTTCTTGGGCAATATTCTTTAGTATGCATAAGATGCTTACAAAGTTGCTAGTTTTATTGCCGGAACAATTGCTAAACTCACTTGGCTTGATGGACATAATGCTTATTCAGTTTCTGGAAAAAGTTTGTGGACCAAATGTGTGAAAATCGCTCTTGAAATGATCAGTAACGACACTGCAGGGTACGTATACCCAACCCAAGCATTCGGTTTTATATGGAAGAAAATATCTTTCGAACTTTTACTAATTATCACAGTGCAAGAAAATATTTCGGCATTTTCTCAAGTTGAACTAGAGAGAGATGGCATCTGATGACTGTCAGCCAATTGCTCTCTGTGTAAACAATAATGCGAAAAACGAATTCAGGAAGCAACAGAAAGTGAGTGAGAATTTGGAGTGTATGATTGCTACCGGGATCGGCACGGTATGTTAAGCCCAGCGAAGTAATGAAAATCCGTATCTCAATTCTAGAGATTACGTGGACAACACCCTCTCCTGTGAAAATATTTTATAATCGAAGGAAGTTGGCCAAGGACAATGGATAAAAAAAAGCAAATGGAAACTAAATAAAGAGATACATTTGGTTCTGCTAAAAATCGTACAACCCGTGAAGAAACATCGGGAGCTAGAGATAATTTGCAGAAATTAAGCCTTTTATCTCCCGACCTCAACAGATCTGGAAGTGCCTAGCTACCGTTTTAAGCAAAGCAGACTACGTTCTAAGCAATGCGGCTTCAGATAATACAGCAGCTCGAGTGAATTAGACTTGAGACTCAAATTTCCTTCTACCTCAAATTGCTATTCTCTATAGATGAATTTTCGCCTATCTAAATTTTCAAACTCGTAACGGAGAGACGGATCAAACAACGAAGCGGGGGGCAACCAGCCTAAAAACTGCATTTATTACATAGTGAATTGCGTTACGATATGCGCCTTTTTCAGTAGGTCTTGACCTACCGGGGGTGTAAAAATACATTGTATTTCGGTAACTAAGAGCTTGAGGGTAGTAGGGGAACATGACTTTTACGTAATGACAATACCATTTGTAACTTGTTTACAAAATTCCCATGATGCAGATAGAAATGTACTGGACTGAAACTCGACCTGTTATTTTGATACTCCATAGGTAATCCGTCAAAGAAGAACTCACTAGCTGACCTTCTTCCTGGAATTAAAGACATTCTTCTTATTCCTTCCTGCTTCACTGGTAGGAGGGCCCTCGCCTCTCAGCTCCTAGAGAGGTCCTGGAAGTGCTGCTGGTCCGCAAACTTGAGTCCTACAATGATTTCTTTTTCCGAAAGTTCCATAGTTTTTGCCCACATTCAACTGAACTCTGCATACATGGAGAGCGTTCCGCAACCGGAATATTTTATCTTAGAAATTTGGGGTGTTGAGAATCAAAAATTTATTCTTCATACCAAGTGTAGCTCTCGAAATACGGTAGTTCCTAAAATGAATGGTATTAATACATTAATTCTCACTAATTGCTGGGCGTTCTTTGTTCATATGAAAACTAGGAGCTCCAATGTTAAAAAAATAGTACGTTTAGGAGTTCAATTCTACTACTGAGAGCGTTCTGAAAAACAAAGCATCCCAAATAATGAAGTTATATAGAAAAACTACACCGCCCATGACCCATTGGATTACCTTCACCAGCTTCTTTGCTTCGCAAAGGAATATTCTACGCTTCGCCTGTAAGAAAGGATAAATATAATGTATGACGTAGTAGAGCTGTATTTCCAACATCACTTTTACATATTTAACGTACACGTTTACGCTGCTGAGCTCAGGTTCATCCTCCGTATCATGGATACATGCAGCTGCATTAAATTTTTAACGCTCAAATTTCGTCCTATCTTAAAGCGAAGATTGTGTGCACGGTGACAGATAAGCAAACTAGCAAGCGCACACGGAAACAAGAATATCAGAGTTTTAATAGTACACAGATAGATGAAAAAAAAACTGACAGCGAAATGTTTAAATGAAATTTTACCTTGTTCCAATAATGTTTAAAATAACCGCTGAACCGTCACACAAACATTTGAAGGATACTTTTACAGTTTACATTCTGATTATGTTCAATGAAGCTGTACCCGGCCGAATCTTTTTATAAAGAAGCCTTTATATTGTCTAATAAACTTTGTTATACTACAACAATTAAAATAAACTCCTCGTGATCTTATCTCGATTCTCTGCCGATGGCTTATTAATTAAGGCGCACGGCACCCTGTGGTCTTACATAGCCTTAATACTAACGTCGGAGGAGGGAATCAGTACTTAAGGAAATGGGCATATGCAGTAAGTATCTAAGATATTTAGATATTGTACCTCTCCTCACAACTGGAATAGTCCAGGAGCGGAGCTCACATCTTCCTTTTTTATCTATGTAGATTAATACATTGGGGCTCGTAAGGATTCGAGCCCCTAATGTTTATATATACTCCTATTTGTATCAGGTTGGAACGAAAGTTCTGTCCTTTTTCTTATTTTTTTAAAATCTAAATACAACTTTCTTAGTCTTCAACATAATCGCCATTCTCATCAATGGCCTCTTCCCCTCTCCCCATAAGCTTTTGGATGCCATCTTCGTAGAACTTTTTTGTTTTGTTTTGACTCAAAAAAGGAAGCTATCTTCATATCAACCTTCTCTTGAAGTGAGCCTTTGTGCTGGTAAATGGTTCTGTAAGCTTTGAAACTTATGAAGATCTGTTGAAGCAAAATCGGAAAAATATGGCGGACGAATCAAACTTTCCCAACCAAATTCATCTATGAGATTCTTTGTCGCTCTTGAAGTAACTCTATCTCTCTCTAACTCACTACTCTAGCAACGTAACTCTACCCATAAAGTGTTTTATATGACCGTTACTTTGTCTGGAAAAGCAGTACACTGTCCTGAATTGCAGAAACGCATGAAGAAAATGTTGCACTGTCCCATCGGTTCACTGAAGTGAAAATAACTAAAAAATCATTATAGTAATTACATAAATGCTTGAAGAAGCATTACACTGTCCAGAGCCATTTGAATTCGCCGGTACTCTATCTCCGAACTATTTTTAATAAACAGGAGATGGAATTCCAGTATGATGGCATAGACTCAAATGTTGTCCCGGCCGTTCCATCCTCATAAAATTTAAAGTTATACTGTCCCAGAAAAATTCGGGTCACCGATTCAGAACTACAGAAATGTTTCAAATGAATGCAACATTGTCCAGAAATGATTGAGAGGAGAAAATTTAAACAGTGACTGAAAAGCGAAAGAGAGAACACTAAACTTGGTCGCTGACCCTACCACACAAACACACACACACGCACAAACACACACACACACCTGCCCTCCTTGCAATAGTTCACTGGGATTGTTACTCCACAGCTACAGTGACTGTGAGTGCCCCTTTGGGAAATTCCTTGTGTCTAAAGCAGATTAAACCGATGATTTAGGCCACGTTTGTATGCATGAAGCTGCTTCCGGAGAACTTTTTATTATTTTCTTCGGGGCCTCGAGGGGGCGTTACTGCCCCATAGGGAGCTCGTGTAGGGCGCCCTTGTCGTGGGAATTTTGGGCACGATTGCGCTTATCGTGGGAAATTTGGGAGTTGAGGCAATTCAAGATTTGCCGCAAGGGATCAAGCATGGATGGATCACCCCTGCTGCCATACATTTCTGTTATTCGCTGTGTATAGTTGTCACTTAAAAGAGTGTGGTGAGTGCAGTACTACGGTTGTAATTTTAAGCATATTTTTACTCTTTCTCTGCACTTTTAGAATATTGCAAAATACACTTCTTTCCTTTATTTTACTGCAACGAAAAATATGCACCCAAGGGGGACTAGGATGGGTCGTAGAATATGGGGTCAGCTGAGTTAAATTCACCCATCCTACTATATGTCATGGGTAGCAGCAACCCAAGGGGGACCCTGAAAGTTACTTCAGCTTTAGCTGGGCTTTCAATACGCTTTTCCTTCATGCCCACTTTGTTTCCTTCCGCTTTCATTTTCCTACTAGTTATGCTTTCCACTATCCTTCCTCTTTCTTCCCGAATTCCTGTTGCCATACCCGTTGAACCTGAGTGGGATCACCCTCTTACACAGCTTCCACGTTTCTGTCTACCTACTACACTTCCCTTCCTTTTCTTCTCGTGAAACACCGTAGTTGTGTCTACGGAAATTTAAACACCATATTCACTACCAAGCGCACTACAAAAAATACAGCCATTTCACCTGGAAGCCGATCATGTCCTTGCCGCCGTATGTGATTTGAGTCAGCTAGGCTGCTCTCATTTGCACATCCACATGATTACTTTAGTTAGTTTTACACTACAGGAACGCATCTTAAGTAAGCAATAGTATTATTATAACCAAATAGTGACACCAAAGATTATAGCCTATACACTGACAGCAATAGCTAGCTTCCTTTATTTTCGGAAAAGCACTATCCACTAAGCATGATTTTCTTTGTTCTGCGGAAATTATTTTCTGTCAGTACATATTTTCGTTGAAACAAACCATCCGCTAGTTGTATTACCATACTGAAAGATGGTGAAAACTCCTTGTCTATGCCGGAAGCACCACTAGTAATATCCATTAATAACGTAGTTTGGCCGATGCTCTTGTCGCGTTAAAATACTCTTACTGAACTATTAGACTTTAAAGCCAATACCAGGCACTGCCGCAACGATGAACTGTTGACAAGTGTAACACCTAACGATTTTGTGCCTACGGGAAAGGTCAAACTAAATCATGACGTGAAGGCTTACGGTTCGGGAATGCACCCTCATCAGCTTACATATCGATGTTAACAGCATTTTTCAGTTTCTGAAATCAATGTATTGGATACCTCGTTTGGTTAGCACTCAAGTGACCCAAGCGCTAACACAATCACGTGCCAATTGTATTCACAACTAACCCCCCCATAAAAAAAACTAGCGTATTTCATTCAATATATTTTGAGCAGCATTATTCTTTCCAAAAATTGACGTTTTAGTAGGTCCTCATGGGGTTAAGTATTTTGTCCTCTGTCGTTAGGACACTTTACGCTATCATATTAAGTGCAAAAGGACGTAGCACCACACATTTCTTAGCTGAAGTCACGTGCACAACTAAAACTTTCAGCCCCTAGCAACTCTGTGTAGTGACAAACGATTGGACCCCTGTTTCTTTTGCATGAGATGTCAAGAAGAGGCGCTTCCGACCAGCTCTTTTATCATCATTCATATCAACGATCTTGATCTGAGAATCCTTAGTAAAGTTAGTAAATCTGAGCATAAAAGTCAACTGTCACCGTGACAGTTACTATGTTTACGAGAGTTCTACGTAACGTTTGGACGAAAAGGTGACGATACTCGTTCTTTTGACTAGCGTGTGTATGGCCATAAGACATCTGAATGATGCTGACATAATGACAATAGCTAATAGAGGCCCTCCTTCACTCGGGGAATGGGCCTGTTGGTCCATCAACTGCCAGCAATCTCATCTCTAATCTAAAGGAATAATTGAAGGCATAGATTGTTCAAAAGTCCCGATTGGGTAACTGTGCTCACTGCTCAGTTCTGTAACTTCATAGTTAACAACTCGTTGATGCCAAGTATTTTGTTATGAAGGTTTTAGTTCTAGGTTATAGATAAGATTCAAGTCATTCAACATTGCACCACCTTAATTGCAGTTCTGCAAAACTCACCATCATCTAGGACATGTGGGTCTAAGCACATAGACTATTAAGAGTATGTACGTGAATACGAGGGGAAAATACAAGCAAGGGGACTTGGAGACGGACTGGGCAAAAAGCAAGAGGGGTGTGCACCAGGGATGTGTGCTGTCACCGACTCTGTTCAGCCTATATACCGAGGAATCGGCTGCTAGGTTGAGGAGGAGGGGATTGGGAGTGAATGTTGGTGATGAACAGCGACTGTGTTGCTGTTCATTGCAACAGATGCTTGATACTGTGAGTGGTTATGGTAAGGATTTCCATGATAAATTTAGTGCTGACAAGAGCAAAGTACTAGTAGTAAACTCAGCAGCAGATGATGAAAATAGGGTATGGCACCTGGGGGGTCAATCTAGGTGTATGGGTGGATGAGCTGGGGTGTGACAGAACTAAACATGAAAAAGTAAGCAAGGCAAATGAATGGTTGGGCGACTGTGTAGTGCGGCCTGCTTAATTAAGGACTTGCAAGAATGAAATTCTGAGAGAGATCTGGAAAGTGGTCGCTGTACCAAGTGTGATGTATTGTATGGATGTTGTGCCATGGAATGAGAGTGATATCAGCGAACTAGAAGTGATACAAAGAAAGGTTGCTAGGGCAGCTCTCAGTGCACCAAGGTGGACAGCAACAGACGCAATCAGAATGGATACGGGATGGAGCACATTTAAGGAACGCATGATGAAGACTAGAACACTCTGAGAGCGCATACCTCCGCCAAGCGAGGCAACGGTAGCAAAAAATTCAAATTGGTTCTGAAACCATAATTTTCTTTGCATAAACTCCAAAATCTAATCATTTGTGCCTTTTCATAATAATAACAGCTTGTGCAAGTTTCTTGAAGATCCGTTCATCATTTTTTTTAGTTATACTGCTAACAAATGTTATGACAAACATGAGTCAAACATACAAACGAACCAACTGATCTTCACCAAATTTAATCATTTATATCTTTTAACATTACTAACAGGCCCTATAGATTTCGTGAAGATCCATTCATTATTTTTTGAGCTATTGTGCTAACAAGTATAAAATTAAAAACAGTGAAAAACGAACGAATGAACAAACGGATCATTACCAAAATTTGGTCATTCACTCTTTGTTATATACCTAACAACTAATGTTAATTTCATCAAAATTCATTCATAACTTTTTGAGTTATGACATTGACAAAAAAGAGGCAGACAAACAAACGGATGGACATAGCTTTACCCAAAGTTAATCATCTGTTCATCGTAACAGACCTAACAATTCATGTAAATTGCATCCAAATCGGTTCATAGCTTTTCAAGTTATCTTTGTGACAGACAAGCAGACAGACAAAAAAACAAGCAGGCAGACAAACAGACAGACAGACAGAGAAACACGATGAAAACTTAACCTCCTTGGCGGAGGTCAATGTACTGAACTATAAATTACGACTGGAACGTATGGATAGTGGAAGGTGGGCTAGGAAGGTGCACCTGTGGAAAGTCCGCAAGAGCAAATGGGAAAAAGTGTGTAAACGTACAGTTGATGCTTGGGGCCTGCAGGTTAGGTGGGCACACCAAGTACCTGGACTGGCTATGGATGATTGGCGAGTGCTTGTGGAAGTAGGGGAAGGTCTGGATTGGAATGTGCTGCAGTGGAGGAAAGAAATTGATAGGCGAGTGCAGACATACGGACTAGATGAATGGCGAGGGGATATGGAAGAAAAGTCAACTCTCGTATGGTACAGAAATAAAGAATGCCATTAGTATGAATGGTGGTATGATGGAAGTAGATGTGGCGACCTGCTGTTCCAAGCACGGTCTCAGGCTCTCAGTGTGAATGTTCGCACCTATCGGTGGAATGAAATAGGAAGTCTTTTGTGCCAAATGTGTGACTGGGGTGAGGATGAAAGTGAAGAGCATTTAATCTTGAAGTGTGCAGCATATTCACAGGAATGAGAGGTGATGATGCAAATGGTCCTGGAAGAGTGGGGTGCACAAGAAGGTGTGGTGTACGAGAGAACGGGCCTGGAATGGTTGACTCGAATGCTTGGATGTGACGGAGCGGCAAGTGTGGGGATGATTCAGGGTGTCAAGGAGTACCTGGCAAGTGTGTGGGGTAAGAGAGAGGTGGCTTTAAGAGGTAGATGATCTTAACACCAGGAAGCAAAGAATGCAACGGGAGGACTCAATAGGACTGAAGTAAAACATAGCTGTGACCGCACGTAGTAAATTTACATCACATCGACGAGTCGAAGTGTTTTAGGTGTAAGGCCTCAAACCTTCGTATATGGTTTTCTTGATCATATCATCGTATTTTTTCGATTTATTTTATTCAGTCTCCCGCTCAAGACTGGCCAGCTACTAGAGCTGCAAAATATAAAAAAATGTTGTCGCCAAGTACAGAAAGTTTGGGCAATAGGCAACTGCTACTGTGGTTTCTCTCGCGTACAGAATTGGCTATAATGTTGCTAATACATGTCGGTAAGGAATAAATATATTCTGTGAAGAATTCTGTAAAGTGAATATGAAGTGTAAATAAGGCTTCAATCAAGAAAAAGAAGTTAAATTGAGTCGCCGAAAGGGAACAAATTCGGCGCTAGTGTTGTGAAAGTTTCCACCAGCATACACTGCAATTTTCTATTGCTAATTGCTAAATTAGTACATTTTATCTTCTTTTATTTATACGCTAGAGATAAATTTTGCAATTTAAGACGATTTTTCTGGTGAATTTAGTTAAAATACTCCTAGGCTGCTCAGCCATAGATTCGTCGATGATGACGTCACTTTTTGGTGCTAATTTTTCGTGAGTCCTCCCGTTACGCTCTTTGCTTCCTGGGCTCCACTGTGAGATCTAGCATAGTTTAAGTGTGGGCAGTCTTGTTTGTTGTTTAGGGATTAATAGGCATCTATAGCTGGTGTGGATGCCTCCCTGGTCTGGCTGTTCTGCACTGGGGGTGCCTGGGCAGCTGCAGGGTCTTGAATAGTCGAGTGACCCAAGCAGCTTTTGCTCCCGAGTGTTTGCTGAGACCGGCCACCCTGTGGTGGCAAAACATGTTACATGTATTATTTAGAGCTATGGATGTATATAGATCCAAAGAAGTGATGTTGCGGGCTTGCCCATGCCCTATTGCACATCACCTTGCTAATGGAACTGGAACCTGTGATGTAAATCCTTTTTCTTTCTTAAACTTCTTTTAGCGGTACTATCGCTACTGCGAAACTGAGAATATCCATTTACCCACAAGCACGACGTAGCAGTACAGTATTTCATGTTTCTCACCCAGGTATGAGGAAACTTGTGCATGTACTGTGCCTTAACGCACATGACGTGTGCGTAACTAGGTTCCTACACATGCCTACGTCACCTTGTCCTTGCTCAGAAATTCCTTTTAAGGGAGCTTCCATGTAACTCCAAGAGCACACATCTGCCTTCATTTCTGAAACTCATTAGAGTTCAGAACAAGTTTTGCATAAAGTGGCAGGTGTGGGAGCTAAAGCACAACAATAAATGAATATCATTTCGGATGGAACCGTTTCCTACCCAATTTCGAGGATATAAATGCAATAAAACCACCACAAATAGTGGAGAATCTCTTCGTTCACTGACTTCGCATTCCTCCTAGATGCCAACTAGTAATTATTTTTTCAGGCATTAATAAATAACGCCAATTAGAGTGATCTTCACTTATTCACTGTAGTTCATATAAGAGGTTTTCAGTTACGTTCTAGGAGTATATGCTATGAAAACAGAAATGAACATTGGCTGATAGTTTTTCTGCTGTTTTCGTTGCTTGTACTCGTGATTCACAGATATTCTAAGAAAATCTTTTGTGAATACGATGGTTAATTAACACTTTAAAATGCAGTGTTTATCAAGAGCTATCGTAGTAAGTTCTACTCACCGAGAAAAGTCTATATAAATTTTCCTAAAAATATGGAACTGTTATCATTGAATGCACGAAAAAAAGATAATTCTTGAATTACTTATTCATGATTGGATTTAAATTTTCCGTCAGTTCATATGTAAGATTTTGATATGAGAAATAAATACTAAAAAAGAACATTTCTATACATATTTTTTTAATAATTCCATCATATGTTGCTTACTTTATATATTATAGGTTCAGCAACAGCTTGGTGTCTGGCAAATGCTGGCAACTAGGCGGCGTTAGTGAGTTTGTACGACCCGTTGTTCCTCAGTTGGCTTATAGCGTTGATGTTGAGTGGGTGTATGTTCCAATAAATGGTGAGAACTCCTTAATCCTTCACCCTTGGAATTTTCTTGGCAGTATTTATTACATGAAAACAAGTGGAATTATTGCCCGTTCGTAAGTGCCGTGTGTGATGGGGAAAGGGCTCCGATTTCAAAGAAAGTTTCGTTGAGTACATAGGATTTTTGGCTATTAAATCTAGCTAGTGTGCGCTTGGCCCTTCGATCCCGGCGTCTCATTTGGTCATCGAGTTTACTATAACTGTGAAAACCCTGCAGTGATTCACGTTTGCTGTTTTGGCCTTTCTTTGCAGTGAGGCGAGTTCACGCCTGTGAATCGGTGAATAAGTGATTAAATTTTAAAATTCTTTGTCTAAGAAGTAAGTGGGCTATTGATTGTCAAGTTTTCAGGACTATTGGGCTACGATTCTCGTCTCCACCATTGCTTGCGAGGATTTCTCTATAAAGGTAATGTACAATCGATCATATTAAAATTCTATCAGCCTTTACTCCCACGTTCTAATCATTGCTGATTACTACTGTTGTTAATTAAGCCTTTCTGTATTTCCTACTCAGGTCATATGATCGTTTATTGCAGTTTGGAAGCCACACCATGAGCGTGTTGGATGTCTTTAGTTGGGATACTTGGGAAAGCACTAACTAGGCTAGCAATAGGGTGAGATTTGACTTGTTTCCGATAGCACTCTTTAGTTATTAGGCTAGAAGGTGTCTTTTTTTTTGCATTATTGGCAGAGTTCCCTTATATCTAAGAAATTGACTAGCCTATTGTATCTGTTTTGTGTCACTCATGGACTAGTGCCTGTGTACAGAGGAAGGAACTTCAAGGAAGAGATTGAACTATCACTTAGCATTGAATTTGACTGTCATTGTCTTCTGTCAACATTTTGTGTATTACGGTTTACTCAAAATTAATCTGATTTCATCCCTAAATGTGGCAACTCAACAGAAAAATGGCATGCTGCTGTCTGAGACTAATGCAGAATATGAAGCTGAGAGCAGACACACATGACCCATTTGCAGTTTAGGAAGCAATACAAATTTTTTTGTAATGTGTGATTCTGCATTTAGGCTAGCTAGCTGCACTATTAGTTTAAAAATTAGAATGTTAACTGGGACTGTAAAAGATATTGAGAATGTTTGATTGGCCTAAATGACTTGGTTTCTAGTAAATTTTTGTGGAAAATGCACCTTAGCCTCAAGCTAGTTCACACTTCATTAATAGATATCAATAATAGTCTATTTATTAGAAAAATCCAATAGGTAGTTAGCTATATCAAACAGAAATGGATAGTCATTGGGTCCGATGATTGGGATAGGTATTTGACTTTGAAGTTCCCATTAATTTTCTATGGGAGAAAATAACTGGTGTCACTATAAGCTTGCTAGAGACTCCATAGGAAGCTAACCCATCTTAACAACTCTAACCTAACCCAAAGAACCTATGAAGAGAGGTTTTCCAGTGCAAGTGTGGTTATTTTCTCTCCTAGAAAAACAATAGGATCTTCAAAGTCAAGTGTCTTGAAAACTATGCATTCCCAACTGTTATTGGGTACCGTAACATGTCTAATACCCGTCCACCATGCTAGCAGCTGTGCTGTCCACTTAGCTCTAAAAAACTTCCTGTGTGAGAACTAGCTGTACTAGATAGCCGTAAATAGGCTCAAGCTGTAAGCTAAGTTATGCTGCACTATCCTTAAGAATGACTGGTGAAAAAATAAAACAAAAAATTGTGGTTTCCACATTTTTTCACCAAAAACATGAAAAAATGTAAAGTCCACCACCATATTTTCTTATTTTATTTTTTGCCTGTCATTTTCAGGGTTGGTGGCTTGGTGTGGCACTACTTAGCCTACAGTTGAAGCCTATGTATGACTTTCTACTGTCTAGCACTGCTAGTTTCCACACACAAAGTTTTTTAGTGCAAAGTAGATGGCTACTAGCATGGTGGATGGGTACTAGATAGACATGTTACCCAACATGGGTATCACTGCACTTCTCTAATAGACTACTTCCAATATCTAGCAGGTAGTGAATTAACTGGGGCCGTGGTGATTGTTTGTTGAATAATACCTGGCTACCTGCCTATTTTTTGACACAACGGACTTCATAACCCCCATGACAGACGCCAGTGTTGAACAATGCTCACATATTTTGAAGACGTGCATTCTGTGTGCAGCTGAATGATAGGTACATCCCTAATAAACGAGTTCGTATCAGTAATAATCCCCTCTGGATGAATCGGACAGTGAAATGCTGCATTGCAAGGCGACAAGCTGCATTACAAAGCCTGGAAGCGTAATCCAATAGAGGAGAACAGGTCCAGTCACATAAGGGCATGTCGGGATGCAAAGAAAATGGTCAGGACCACGAAAAGGGAAAAAGAAGTTCCAGTAGCCGCTATGGCAAAACGCAACCCAAAGGCATTATATAAATATGTAAATGAAAGAAGACTAAAGAAAGAATCCATAGGTCTGCTCAAAAAACCTGATGGTGCAATCACCAATGACCTAAGAGACAGACACAACTTGAACGACTATTTCACCTTTGTATTTACCTACTGTTGAAAATGTTGCGACTATCCCTGAACCAGCACCGATGCAAGTTGCTCCCATGAACACATGTGTTTTCACAGAGATTGAGGTTCTTCAAGAACTAACTCACCTAAATGTGTACAAATCCACGGGCCCTGATAATCTTACTCCCCGTGTACTACGAGAAATGGCTCCAGTCATCGTGAAGCCACTGCTCGAAATATTTAATTGCTCTCTAAGAACAGGAGAAGTTCCGCAGGGTTCGAAACTAGCTAACGTGATACCGATACATAAGAACGGGGATAAGAATAGCCCCAGCAACTATCGACCAATCAGTCTTACATCGGTCATCAGCAAAAAGCGCATCACTGATCACCTGAGGATGCAGCATCTCATAGCCGACACTCAGCACGGCTTCCGAAATGGAAGAAGCTGCTTAACAAACCTACTGGACTTTTTCTCAAAAGTAACGGATATTAAAGATGAACAAAAGGGCGTAGACCTTGCTCTTCCAAATGGCTTTCGACAAAGTCCCCCATCTACGGCTAATGAAAAAATTTGAAGCCCATGACATCCAGGGAGACTATTTACGGTGGATCAGGGCATGGCTTACGGGTCGGCAGCAGCGAGTAAAACTTGAAGGAGAGATGAGTACCTGGACGCGAGTTACATCAGGGGTCCCCAAGGTACCTAGCGTTCTTGGCCCACTTCTGTTCTCAAATTACATCAATGATCTCGATCTGAACATCCGTAGTAAAATCAGTAAATTTGCGGATGATACTAAACTATGTCATCCTGCCACGAAAAGAGCCGAGCTCCAACAAGACCTTGACCACCTCATGGAATGGAGCAGAACGTGGCAGAT
>LQNS02278076.1:6064202-6082738 GCA_001587735.2 Parhyale hawaiensis | reverse complement strand
ATACAGGCGGCGCAGGGTGAGTCGTAATTCTCACTGGCGGAACCTAGTGCGATTTCCTTTGGAGATACGGGGCTCCGGCCTACCAATCTGGCATCCCTCTACTAACCGTATATCATCGCCTTCCCGAGCCTGACTCGTTCTGTTGGTGTGAGGGTGCGTCGTCAGTGCCGTTTGCGCTAAGCCTTCTGTGTAGTTTTTGTCCTTGGGATGAAGACTTGTGATGAAGTAGGTCGTAGTCAGTTTTCGCTGCATGCCTACTTTTCAGCTGAGCATTTTATTTGGGAACGTGAGCGCGGTGTTGCCTATGTAAACGACCCTCACCAGCGCTCACGAGTGAAGTTCTACTATCGCCGTGCAATACTGGTAGCTACTTCCTTTTTAAGCGTTATTTTATATTCCTAGTCTTATCTCAGAATCGACGATATGTCTCTGGATTCAAACACTTGGTCACGTAGAGGTACCTACTACTTACGGAGTTTAAAAACTTCTGGACGTCGTGCTTTGAGCTGTCCACAGTAAAAAAAAGCAACGATAAGAAATTTTCCTGGGTGCGCCGTAGCTTGAAGGTCATGAAATGACCCAGGGTATTTTCGAGTCCCTATCTTTTTTGTTGCTTACAATGCTACGCAGATGCTACGTCATTCCTCTTGCCCACTTTGCTTCTTTCCCAGTTCCTTTTCCTCTTCTTTCCCGACTCGCTTTTCCCATCAACATTTATGCTGTGTGAGAAGACTCTCTTGCATTGGTTGCACGTTTCTATCGACATGGGCACTGTGTGTCCTCTTTCTCTGTGAGTTCGCCTTTGTTGTAGAAACGGAGGCTTGAAGTAGGTATTTATTCTAGCTAATAATAATTGTCATAATTTTTATGCCAAGTTTTCCGACAATTAAGTTCGGTGAAATGTATAAGCACTATGCAGATGACACTGATACGTGTTATTCTTATCCTTTTGTAGCGGCTCAGCAGAGTGTTGCTCCATTGATTATGACCACCCAATGTCTATTATGAAAGGCTATGCTACTCGGGACCGTATATATGAGTTATGTTATAAACTTCTTGGTTAGCTTGTTCTTTTTTTTTTATGTTCCCACCCCACGGACTTTAGAAGTATTACTCTTGCTAGCGTTGTTTCCTGTTCCTCTCCTCCTCTAATTTGCTGATTTGCCGTTCCGTAGGTAGGTACCTACTCGGCAGCTTTCCGTGCATTGATTTTCGTTACCGATGTCACTGGATCCTAACATCCTGGTTACATATTATGTCCTATATTTTTTCTCTCGAGTCACACTTTGTTTAGTGGCTAAAGAGCTCGTAGTAATGAATGCTAATTGGTTGCAGTAATGATACTGACGTAAGTTTCTGTATAAACAAAAGCTTACAGTACCTACTCACTGATCAGGACACGAGCTTTACACCATGATGACCTCGTCTTCCGCAGTGCCCGTATGTTTTTGCTTGTCTCGTCTTTGCGTTTATCAGTCTGGTGATTTTATCAGATATACAGTAGGTATACATTCATAATCTGAAGCTCCATTATTTTTCCAAGGAGACTGCCTACATAAAAAATGGTAAATGCAGGAATACCTAAAAAAATATTACACGCTTACAGCGCCCTGAAATGTTTATCCCTTAGTTCCTTTGGCTGACGAGCCCAACTGAACGATTACATTTGCTTTTCATGCCATTGTTTTGATCCGTATCCTTGCGTCTAAAAGCTGAATGTTCCACATGTTATTGGTATCAACCTTGTAGTGATGCTCAGGCTTAGGCTACATACCTACGTTAGGCATACGTTGTTCCATGCAAATATCTTTATTTCATGTTCATCTTTAGTTGCAAACCGTTTGAATTCGGTTGAGTTAGTATGAATGCGACTGTACCGTAATAATTCATCACTCATAATGAATTCAAATTAGGCCGTAATTAATTAAAAGGCAGGATGTAGCATACTACAGTAGTCGATTGTGCTAACTGTCCCGCACCCTGACGAGGCATACCGTAGTGTTAGTAGGAGCAATAGACCACAGGGTTAGTTTAGTTACCTACCTACGTTTGCATAGCCCTCGTGATGGGGACGGGCTCGCGCATCCATGGGACCCTTAGTTTTAGCAAGTCTTTCGGGACATTTTTCTTTCGTGACTTTTCTTCCTTCCGCTTTGAGTTTCGAATCACCTACTTGTACTTTTGATGTTTTGCTTTGTGTTTCTTCTCTCCCCTACTTTATTAATTGTGCCCATACTTGTTGATCCAGTCTAAAAACACCTCATTGCTGCGGACGTCCTGTATGTTCCATTTCATTTTAGAAACGCCCTCGTAATTCCTAGGGAAGTTAATACGACTTTCATGTTCATCAAAGTGTTTCAAAGTAGTGCTTTATATCATCTTCTGCGTACTTTACGAGCGATGGCATTTGAACATTTGTGTTGTCTAGCTTTTCATGCACTCCCCCTAGGGACGAAGGATAAGCCATAAAGTTGGGTTGGTAGGTTAGTTCATTGCATGTTACGGGGAGTAACTCCCCAGATCTGGGAAACTCCGGGTTACCTTAGCCGTAGCTAGGCCTTCGCTCCCATTTTCTTCCTTCCACTTTTATACTCTTCCCACAGATGCTTTGTTCGGTTTTTCGTCTTCTTACCCGACTTAGTCTCCCCATGTGCGTTGATCCCGTGTGGGAACACTCGTGCATTGGTTACACGTTTTTGTCGGCGTAGTATACGGTATGTTCCTTCTTTCTTCTGTGAGATCGCCTCTTTGTTGTGGAAATAGCGGCTTCAGCTACTCAATAATCAATCTACTACCTACAGCTAGTAATGCACGCCGGCAAAGAAATCCGTTGATAAAGCGCAGAGTTTGCGTAAACAGAGTGTAACGTGTTGCGCAGTATTATCCGTTGGTGCGTTAACTTTTTTCCAAGCTTCCATTGGTATTAACTCCATTCGTCCCAAATCCCAAACGCTGTACGCATTGATGGTTTTTTCCAGATAGCTAATTACTGTAAAAATTATATTTGTTACAAACGTTAAACCTAATTAGAATCTTTTCGGGGGAGCGATGGTGGTATATCGTGCTCACCGTTGAGAAACGAAGCGGCGAATCCGAGGCGCTACGGCACTGCTCGGTCGCCTTGCGCGTTCGGAGACCTCCTTCGGAACAAAGTAACAAAGTGCACTCGAGCACTTGCGAAAAGAGCATGCTTGCTCCTGCTGTGTTCCACGGATATTCCGCGCCTCGGCAAGTATCGGTGGAATATTCGTGGAACACTGCAGAAGAACAAGCGCGCCCTGCTCAGGTGTGCTGCGTTCGGAACAAGATCGCCGATAGGTACCTGCTTAAAAACGCGTGTGGCGGCCGAGCATGCAATACGTAGAGCCTCCGATCCGCCGCTTTGTTCCTCGACTGTGTAGGCTAGTCTACGTACCACATGAGAAATTATATGTTACCGTCGTTCTTACGAAAATGATAAATTAGAAGGATAATGTAGCGATATTTGTGAAGTGTAGACGCTGAATGAATAGCTAGTTTTTTTCGTTTACTTTTTTTTAACCTGAAAAATTGCGTACTACACTTGCTTGCATTTGCTCTGGTTTTCTGCCAAAAGAACTAAAAGTTTGGTTCATACGGTTTAATGTGAACTTTTTCAAGCTAGTAGTTGGAAAGTAGCACCGTCGTAGATGGCTCCACTTCCTTGTGTTGCCATCACTACGGTGATGAAGCACCTGCTCTAACGAGCGCTACCTACGTTATGGCGCGCAGGTGCCTTCCTTTTGTGTGTATTTTTTAAGCCGTTGAAAATTTCTATGGAGGAAAAAAGCGCTGGAAAGTCGTGAGTACGGCAGTAACCGGAAGCGTCGCCCCAGTTCCAGGTAGACCTGGAGCTCTCCGCGCCGATAGCTCGAGGGCGGTAACTCGCGTGTATCAAGAGGTACAGTTACCTTGGTGTGACGTCAGGTGAGGAGGGTGCTTGTGGCTCGGCTAATGTTTTCTCCGTCGTGGGCCACTCTTTGGGTGGTTTGCCATACAAGATCTCTTTGAAATGTGCCTTAAAACTGCTTTGTTTTTATTAGGCATCTCCTTATGCCTCAACTCGATCGATGGAGCGCGTTGGGATGGCGAAAGGCAATACTTAGTCAGCGTATTTACCGAAGCTATTAGACGTGATTGCTTCACTGTGCGCGTGTGCTTTTAACTAGATTTCTATACTACTATTAATATTTTGTTGTAGCTAACAAAAAACTCGATAATTGTGGCAAGTTTTTTTTTTTTTTTTGAAATCACGATGTGCTGGCCACTTCTAGTCCTTTTAGGTGGTACTAATCTCTCATTGTTGACACGAATGAATACTTTCGACTAGTCAAATTTCTACGTACAGTAGAAATTCAACATTTGGGAGAACTAGCTACATGCAAGGAAGTGTACCGTGCCTAACTGCATTGCAATAAATATTAAATATTACACTATGTTATTCACGCTCTCTAAATTGTGCACAATGCGTCTGAGAGATATCGCGAATGATTGTTCTATGTAGAAATGTTTTTGTTTAACGTATAGGGTGGCTGATATTGAAAATGATTAAAAAAATAATTATTCGTGAAAACATTCATGCGTTCATTGTTTGTTTGACCTTACGCACTTCAAAGCAAAAATTGTTTGCCCAAAATATTTGTTTCTGTAAAATTGATTTTGCAACATTCGTGTAGCTGTATAGATGCTTAAGCTCTCAAACATCAATTGGTTTGATAAGAGCGGTAAAGATTTGGTATTTCTTTCAATTTTATTTAGGTTAGCATATAGAAAATGACTACAGAATATTTGCAGGTCAATAAAAAGGAAGGAATTCATTTTAAGTTTGAAGACACGGCCTGAGACAGCGCAGCAAACCACTTGTCGAAAAGGTTGCCGCGTTCGGTACAGGTTATCTCGTAAGACTTCATATTATCACTTGGACAAGTTTGACCTCATTCTTGTTCTACAGTTGTCAAACTGTATATTAGAAAGGAGAAAAGAACCTCGTTTCGTTTCAATGTACAGTGCGTGTTTCAGTATACCTATTGCATGTCGCTGCAACTCTCACTCTGAAGTGTAGCCCTCCCGAGCTGTTGATTCACTTTGCATGTGACATACAGCGTGTTGCATTATGCAACGATCATTTCCAGTAGGTATATTTCTGTTCTTCTTTGTTCCTTGATAATAACTCAAGTTCTCTTAAGTTGGCTTTGACGTTCGAAATGAGTTGCTCTTACAGTGTGGAAATTCTGGTATCAGCAGTTTTGCACCACACGTTCAGCTGTTTTGTGTGAGCTTCATTCGCCATTATTCACTAAGTTGAGGTGCCGCATGAAGCAGATCTGCCGTGTAATACGTGCTTGTGTCCGGTAGCTTGGCCGTTAGCGCGCGCTTTTGCTGACATCAGCGCTTTGCAAGCCTTCTATTGATTGCCTCGACACCGCCGCTCTGAGCTCCTTTCTTGGGTTTGAGACACGAAACTTGGTCTTGGTTCGTGGCTTGCGTAGCTTTTGCTCGATCACTGATTCGGAGTGTATGGGGTTTACCAGTCACTCCAGCTCGTACCGTACATGTGCTGTCGTAACCAGGTACAGACTCCTGCTAGTACCTTGCCGCGTGCTTCGTTTCCTGCTGTGAATTCTCCCCCACCCAAATAGGGCGAACATCATTCTGATATCGTTTTGTCGATCCATAGTTAATAAAACTTAAAAGTGGTATCGGCCCACATAACAGGGGGCATAGGGTGGTCCGTAGGGTCAGGTTCGTCGTGTGGACCATCTCACTTTGCTTCCTTCCACTTTCATACTCTTACTGATGATGCTGTATGTTCTGTTCTTCCTCTTCTTACCCGACTTGCTGTTCCCATGTTCGTTGATCCTGTATGGGTACACCCTCGTTCCTTGGCTCTTCATTTCGTTTGGCATAGTATTAGCTATGAAAACTGTAAAAATATTATTTGACATCTTTATTGAAGTACTAATGCGATACCAAGCTCTTTAATTGCTTAATAGAAGTGTTTCACGAACAGTTAACAGTTTAAACGGTATGCACTACCTACTGTTCAAGTAATTTCTGCAAAACGGTTAACTGTTATACAGGTGTGGTTGAAGCGGGTGCAAAATGTTTAAATTTCTGGTGATTGTTTAAAGCAATTCGAGCATTGATAAAAGGCAAACGGGAACAAACAGTCGTAATAATAATAATAATTATCGGCTCAAACACGAAGTTCATAAAGTGCAATCGCCTATCTTCTTGACAGAAAATCTTGCTCACCTAACGAGTACCTATTTACTGTACTCAACTCACTCTGAATTTCCAGTGTACCGTATAGCCTATTGCGGAAGTAGATAACAGTAATCGTGCAGTATATCGAAAACTTGAGTTCAGCAGGAGATTTTTAATGATAACTACCAATATTTTGCAGTTCCTGCGCAATATAATAATTGTGAGTTAGTGGCGGATAATTTGATTTGCTGCCTCTTCTTCCTCTAATAGCTATGTGGCTGACTACCACCGTACGTTTGTAATTGGTCATTAGCATGCGTTCGTGACGCTCACTCGGCCGTTTGTACGTCGATTGGCTCGTCTGTACGTCGTTCGTTCCCTAGCCGTCCTCCACCATAGGATGCCATGCGTGGCAGACATGGAGCCTGGCCAGTCGGTGGTGGTCGCCAAGGTCATGTCCAGCATATCGTGGGAGTCTCTCCTCTGACCGTCCGTCCGTACGTCCCTCTGACTATCTGCAGTCTTTTGTGCGTTGCCTTCTCACTTGAGTCCTTAGACTTTTGCCATGCATACCACCAGCTATCCATCTCTGTTAGCTACATGCTTTGCAATGAAACTCGAATGCTAGGGCTTATTTATTTTGGTGGTGCTGTCTTCTGTACGCTTGCATTTTGAAGCCGCCTGATTTTGTACTGATGGAATCGTGTTGTGCGCGCCCATGCGTGGGCGTTCACTTGTTGTTGAAGTCAACATTTTAGCAATTAATATTAATGTAGCGTCTGTCTGAGCAGCGATTGGTATTCAAATTTACTGCCGTATTGAGATATTCAGTCTTGATGGCATGCTTAGCGTTGCACGAGACTTTTATTGTGCATCTTGTTCTGGGAGGAATTACGAACAAGCACTGCTCCGGATGAGCTTTGTGCGTATTGGGGAACATTGCTGCCGGGCCACTGACTGTATTGTTTACTCGCATTTTTATAATTATTAAATTTATTAACGCACCTTCGCCTGCGTATGACTTTCGACCAATGGTAGGTACCCAAAGTTTACCGCAACGGCTTCCTAGTGCCGATGCAAGCGTACACCTTTTAATATTTATTCGATATAACTAAACTTGTGCTAATGTCGTTACAACGCTCTCCCTCCATCCTTACAAGCTCTTTTTGCTCATCACCTCGCAAAATGTTTTGACACTCTCAGCTAGGGGACGGTAGCGCCCACTCCGGGAAACATTGCTTTAGATATTCTGTGAATAACTGAATATGGCTCCCAAATAAATTTCCAGTGTATCGTATAGCCGTAGGAATTACGAGCTTTACTATGTAAATTTCGTTGTCTCCTCTCGAAAAGTCATATAGCTCTGTTGAATCATGTCTTTTGAACGGTATTGTGGGGTCCAAAATTCCAGAAACAGTCCGTCTACTTGATGCTTCATTTACTCCTAATTTCTTCCCTTCACACATTGCTAGGTACTTATTTTTCCACCATTCGCGTGCTCGAAACCAGTCATCTGGAAGCAGTGTTGCTTTGCCCCGCGTGTTTGTTCTTTTAAATTAATGGATAGACTATCCATGAAACGCATCACGTGCCCAGTGTCCATCATAATTACGGCTGCGTGCCCCCGTGTCTATGGCGACCTTACGGTGGCGCCAGCGCCCTGCCTCGCCTGGCATATTCGCATTTCCGTCTTGTCTTTCGTTCCCTTCCATGAAATTCTACTTTTGCATACTGCTCTACAGTACCTATGGTGAAGTAACAGCGTCTTGTTGCTATGGTTGTTGCTTCACGGTGTCCATAGGTACTTGCTTCCTTTATTGAAATGCCATTACCTTCTAATTTATGCCATTTGTGCTTTCGCTTAGTCGTCTCAAAAACTTTTTTCTGACCTGACTTCATAGTTTCTTTGTATATGTGCATCTTGAATTCACCTTCTAGTATCATAAGATGATTTTCTTTAGGCTCATTCCCTGTCGAAAACTCATCGGCAGTGATCCTCTGACTATACGGAGCGGCATCGAGTAACATCCGATAATTGCCTTTGAATTTACGATTGGATTACAGTTCCCTTTGTTAAGTTTACCATTTCCTTTAGTTCGCCGTTGAGCGAACAGCACGCTTATGCCTGGCCCCAAGATGCCGTCGCAAGCTCAAATTGCGAGCTGACTGTCAGCTCGCAAGTTGTTCCCACTGCCATACCGCCGACTTTTCCCTCTATATCGAAACGCCGTGCGAGCTGAACGTCCACTCGTGAGTTGAGTGTGCGATTGTATAGTGTGGCCCCGGCACTAGGGTGCCTCCTAGTGTGCTGCTCAAGACCACCAAGACACAAGGTCTATCTTGGAGCCCGGACCGTGTCACTTGGCCCTCTAGAGTACGAACCGGAACTCGCCGTTGGAGGTATCCCCGTAGTGGTTTGGGAAGAGGAGTACAGTTGAGGGTTCATTTGTGAAGTCATCTGATCCGTAACCATAGTAACTTGATGGCCACTGTTGGACCTATGCATGACCACGCAGTACGTGACGCATTAACGTCAAGTTTCCCCCTCTGTCTCCGTGGCCGCGGCTGCACACCTGCACGGCAACAAGTCTCCATTGCTGTGTTGTTCTTCCCCTGTGCAACACGCGTGCGCCTGCATAGTGTTTATTTGGCCACACCTGCGCCCTCCCTGCCTCTTCTATTTCACTCTTTGCTTCTTGGCCGTTTTCGTATCCTCCGCAGCCGAAGCCTTTAAGAATTGAGAGGTTTTGGGTGCATGGAGTCTGTCGGAATCGACAGATATTAGTAAAATTGTAGGTAACTACAAAATCGTTGTCAGCATGAAGCATGCTTGAAGTGTATTAAAAAGCCAAGACCAATTTTTTGCTGCAAACTATGATGTCCAAATGAGCTGGTTTCCCAAAACTGCAGAGCCAGAGAAACACGTGGCATGTTAGATTTCCATTTCGGTTATATGCATAGGCTATATAGGTATATAAAATATATTTTTTAGAAGAAATTGTTAGATTTTTTTAGATGGCCACATCTTGCTGATACAGCGAAGGATAAGGTTTCTTTGGTACGTTCGAGAATAACAGCTCAGGGGGATGATGTTTAGGCAAAAGATCCAGTTCTGTTGGAAGTGAGGTAGGTACCTAGGTACCGGTATAGCTATATCGAAATGTAGATTGACTGCCAAAGGACTAAAGTTGCTCACTCTCTGCGCATCATAAAGTTTTAGTGCCATTAAAATAGGTGCATATTCGCCACTGTTGCAAGCCCATAATATTGAACAACACTTTCAGTCAGATGGACCTTATGAAAGTATATAGGTAGCTGAAAGGAAACTCTTAATTCGACCACGTATTGTCCTGATGCCAGGACCACGTACGGAACCTATACATTTTGGAAAATTGTCACCCATCCATTGCTGTGGCGTGACTGTCACAGCCTTGTTTCGTATTTCTGTGAGAAATTTCATGCTTTTGATTTGTTGCTGGTTCCCCGTAATAGTGACCGTCTCCAAACCCACAGTTTCACTGCTAGAACTCTTTCATTTAGCCAGTACAAAAGTATACAGTTGCTGCTTCAGGGCTCTAACCAAGTCCACGACGGAGTCGAATGCAGTACCCCGCTGGTTCCAAGATTCAGGAGTCGAAGTCAGTGTAGAATTATTGGTTTGCTCTTGATGAACTTGGAGTGGGGTCGTAGGTTATACTAAGGATTGGAGATGAACCTTATATAGCTACTCTCAGAATGCGCAACCCCTTCAGCCGGCACGTAGGGTTTCTTTGAACGAGTTTTCAAGAGGGCCCACAAATTACTTTTGCTTCAGTGATTTGTAGTTAATAAAAACGTCCTTTTATGTCCGGTTTTGCTTAGCTATTTTAAAATTTTCAACCCTTTCGGCAGTTTTTGTTCTGTCTTTTCATTGCTTTCCTTACTTGCTGTTCCTGTCTTGTCACACTTCTGTACTGCGCTTTCTCCATTTACTGTGATGGGCCTTATGTCACTTCGTTCTCCTTTTTTGAAATACCCTGTGAATAATAAAAAAAAATATGTACCTATATATAACTACCGATATACCTATATTTGCTAAAGCCAGCATATGCCTTCTTTCGTTTGGCATCTTTGGTTTCTGGTTTACGCTGTTTAATCGTAGTCTGCTAGTTATGCTCCCACTCACCTTATAGCTTGCGTCTGCCTCCTGCCATACCTGAAACTCGTATCAAGATTATGAAAAGTGTACCCTATACTACATAAGAGGTTTCATTAAATTCATTTGTTCCCATAGGTTGTCTTAGTTTCCCAAATCTCACTTTCTCCTTGATTTATGCGGAACTCAATTAGCCTACGTATCACAATGGTTCTTTCGCGGAGCCTTGGATGTCTGAACCTGCGACTGTATATAATTATTCGACCTAGCTCTTGATTATTTGTTAATTCCTGGAAATGTTTTTTTGCCAGCAGTAGGCAACGCAATTGCACAAAGAGGTCATGGACTCTTGTGTTTTTTGTCTCACCAACCTACCGAATTTTTACATTGCTTGCAAATTATTGAATTCTAAAACTACACCAGTGTTAATCCTTCAATCCCAATGTGGAACTTCCTTTCCTTTTTACTGACAATTACCATTAAGGCTGTAAATTAAATTGTTATTCAACGATTGTCGCTCACCGTTGAGTGGTACTCACGAAGTTCTGTTTCTCATTGATAAACAGGTTCCTTGCGTCCCCACGTATAGTATGCTTCTCGTTTGAGGTCCCTGTGTTAAAAGTTACATCTATCTGCCGTAGCACTTTCTTAGCATTTTGAGTGGATCATAAAGTTTAGTGCAGTCTATGATGGAGGTAGTGATCAGTTGTAATGCAAGCTTGTAATCGAGAGGCTTTTTCTCATGTTTGCAAAATTGGAGTTTGGCATGGGGAGGGGCAGGAGTCGGAGCCGGAAATTAGCTACAACCACGGTTTGGAGTCCGTGAAAAGGGACTTTTATTGGAAAGAGGCTGAGGAGGAGTCAGCAGCTTTTGCCGTCCTAGGAGTCGGGGTCGGAAACTGGCTGTTCCAGGAGTCAGAGTCGCGCTTCATCCGTCCGACTCCGCAACCTTGGTTTTCTCAAGGATAACATTCTTTTGAACTTCTTCACATTCGCAATGGCACATTTTTTCCTAGGTACCTACTCTATAATACGCTTTCCTCGTTGAAAATCATTTGTTATGAAAGTGTTCAGCAAACTGACGACAGAACTTCCACTGCCACAATTTGAAAAGTTTTTTCTTAGATCATGAGCAAAAATATAAAGTTTTACTGCGTAGATTACTAGATCCACGCGATTGGTTCCAAATCATTAGACGAAGTCTTCTGCTCCTATACGTACACGCTGATCTGCATCGCGCTAACAGTATATCGGATGATTTCATCCTCCATAACTGTATTATATGCACTGCATTGTGGATTAACCTGCGCAGATTCCTTGTCTCGTCTTCATATGGCAATATAGGCCCTATAAAATGCGTCCTTCAATATGTCTCCTGATACAATCCATTACATCCGAAAACAAGCTCGGCTATTGTACCTATACCGTAGATCACATGCCCCAACTTCGATTTTGGTATAGCCAACTTCACTTGGACGTCGACGTCGTCATCTATTTAACGTGTGCACTAATTTATTTCTAACAGTAAGTCAGATTATCAGCAAGATGGTACGAAGTACGCGAAGCAGCATCCTTAATAGTGTCACGAAATGAATGATTGTCCTACCATCATCAGGCCCATGCAGTTGCCGACTGTGTACCGCTAGTCTGTAGGCCTAGTCAGGCCGCGCCACATTATCGTACCTGCCCATACTCATTGATCCAGTGTGGGAACGCCCTCGTGTATATACGTACTACAAGTTCCTCATTTCTATATTTTTTTCTTGAAACTTCGCTTTGATTTTAGTACGGCTTGAGCTGACTTAAAATCTAAACATTTGTTTGGAAAATTTTTTTTTCTTCAATGCTATTGACTGCATGCCAGCGCTTTTGTACTCAAGTTTGCGATCGCATTGCTATATTTCTGTATGAAGCTTCAGTGTTAATCATGAATTGTGTAAGCTACGTATGGTGAATATTGAGTCATTGACATTCTCTTGGTTTTCAATTCTATTTTGCAACGATGTTCGATGGTTTGGCTTTAGAGAGCGTTCCCATCTCAACATAAAAGGAAGCCAATTGATCATAGTCTTTCGCAAAGTGGCTCTAAATTTAATAGCGGGCAGGCAAGTGTTCTGGGGCTCCCCGAGGTCATTTGATAAATTTGCCCAAGTGTTCTTTGATCTTTCTTTTCTTTGCCATTTCTCTACTGACGCACGCCTCTCTTCTCGTGCAATACGTGCTGCACCTTACATATTCTGCTCGCAACAGTTGGAGGTTTATTTTGACGTTTGTGTCAATTGCACATAATTTACTCTAGCTAATATGTATCCAAAGCACAATGTGCGGCCTTGAAATTGTACGCAATTCATGTATTTTCCTCTGAAGTTTTTAGGTCACCTGGGCTTATATTTTCGATTAATCACTGGCTAATTGTTAAAACAATATTGATAATGTTTTGCCCTCCAATTAATGAACTTCTCTTATTCATGGCGCTCGTTATTTCCTGAATTCATCTTTTTAATGCAGCTTAACAATGTTGTTGAGCCTTTCTTGTACATTTTTACGAACATAGTCTATAGTTTTTAGTTGGTAGGTATATCGGGTGATCCGATCAAGTGTTCACACGTGTTGCAGTGCTGCTCAGTCTAAGTTATATATAGCTTTGATTTTTTTTAAAGTGTCCGATGAATTTATCGGTCGAATAAAATATTTTAACTTTCAGAAATAGTTACAAAATATTTTTTTCCGTTATGAGCAATAACCAGTCTAGCCATTTATGAACTTTTCAAAACCGGTCATAAACCTGGTAAGATTTCTATTCTAGGCTCCTGAAGCTTCGTGTGTAAGAATTAAAAATCAGGCCTTTCATGTGCGGAGTACCTATCCTTGATAGCAAGGCCTGTTCATCTAATCTCTGAAGGGTTCCTGTTCTTGAGGCTAGATTGAAGCTGCTTTGGGAGACTATACCTACTATGATAAACCATCTGTACCACTTGTGGGCAAATCATCGTCAAGCTAACACCTGTAATGAAACGCCGGGGGTAGATAATTTCAAGAGTGAAATTAAAAATGTAACTGATAGGCCTAATGCCTTGTACTTTCTTGATAAAATTCCTTTAGATGCCCGGCCATTCAATACGTTCAAATATCGTTTGGACTAGGGCTGCACCGTCTGCAGCTGCACATTCTTACACATTGCACAATCCTCCTATTTAGGCTGTGGTTCTCCGCTACGTCTGTAATATATATATACCTATAGGTACCTATTTTAATATCTCTAGTTGGAAATAGTTGGTCGGAAATACTTAGTACACACGTTTTAACTTTGATAAGATGGGTTTGTTCATGTATTTCTAATATTTCTAGAATAGGTACCAAAATACCGACAGTACCTATTGCTTCTAATCCCGAATGTTGTCGCAATATCTTTTTTACACCCCGTATTTGCTTGCGAGCTTTGGCTCTATGTAGTACCGTAGTGCTCGTTAGACTGCTGTTCGTTCAGAATTAATTCGTTCTCGACACACATATTCGTGTACGGTATTTCACTTTATAGCGTCATCCGTATTTTTCGTATTTTAGTCACTGCAGATATATTGAAGAAAACGGGAAAGGAAACAGGCATGGCTACATTCAGCTCGAGGAGTAATATTTGGTTCCTTTAAATTAGGTGGCATATATTATACAAGAAACGAAAGTTGACATGACACTAAAACACGGACCCTTTTCTGCTTCTGTACTAACCAACCTATCGTACCTATTTGCCTAACGCAGTAGTCCGGAGCTCCTCTCTAGAAATAGACCTCTTGGCTTGTCCGTCGTCAATAAGATTATTCAAGTTTAATAAAAGTTTTCTTCAACTTTGTTGGCTTGTAAAGTTGTTAAAGTAACTTTTGTACACTTTTTGTGATTACCCCGTTTTCTTGTGATGTGAAAGTAGGTAGCTGCTGGGCTTTGTATTCTTCATATGCATTGCGATTCTCGTCACCATGTCGGATATCGCGATACTCTTGATACAAATTTAGTAGCTACCTACCTATTATTTTGATGAAGTGTTTTCTCTATAGTGTTGCCTCTCACTTGGTGGTACCGTAGGTATTTAAGCATTTCAATGCGGGTCGTATTGTGGTGGTACCTATAGGCCATGTGTGGTCAAACTTCGTTACGTGCACGTGACGCGATCAATACAGTATTTTACTTATGTGATGATCAGATAATTGTTATTGATTGTGCACTGGCTTTTTGGTATTTCTTTATGCTCTTCGGAATCTTCCTCAACATTTCAAATACTGTCCGTGCACTACCTTGACATTGGAGCTTCAGCCTTGTGACCTCTTCCCCACTGCACTATTGCAAAGGGAGTGCTGCCCATCCGTCTCTGTTCTATGCAGTTAGGCCAGTTCCAAGAAAGGCAGAGGCTGCTGCCTGCCTGCGTATTGTGCTGCACCGCTGGATTCCTTGCGCAACCCTTTCTTTACTCGCTGGCTCCGGTCTTACGAAACCTCCCTGGCGTCTCTGGCTCCTGCAGTTCTCGTGTTGGTCCAGCCGATGCTGGAGTCAGTCCTTCCTGTAGCTTATTTTGATACGGTAGGCTACTTAGTATCTGAGCGTCAGTGTAGGGCCTAACCTGTAGAGTTGGTGCTGGCAACGTGGTTAGCTTGTGTAGCCATATGCACTTCAGTGCCACTTCAAATCTTTTGTGGTGGTCGATATAACGTATGCAACGGCAAGATGTGCGGCGTTAGTGCGTAACATTGCTATTGAAATGTGTGCTTGCGTAGTATTGGAATAACATATGATCTTCTTTGTGCAGTCTCATGGCTGAATTTTCCTTTTTTCATCGAGCAGCTGGCGCCGTGGTTATCACCGTGTTTATTGTAGACCTGCAAGATATTTTAATTGATGGGACTTATATTTCTGACGTTGTACTTCTCAATACAACTCGCTGTCATTGTGTCAAAATGACAATTGCGCGAATTCTCTGTAATAAAGCTGTAGTTCCTGACATCGGGTCGGTGGGCACGAGTGGTGCTATTTTTTTATTTATTTATTTTTTTTGCTATCGCTCCGTGTTCCGCTATCGATTTGCGGTATAAATTCTTGGTTTTCTTTACCGGAAATGCACTTCGCGCTTTACCTTTTTCGTTTGTTGAACTCCGCTGCTGCGGCCGCGGCCCCGCTCTGCCCCTCCGGCTAGAGTTTTTGTCAGCTACCTATGTAGTGCGACTGAATGGGAGCATCGGCATTTTTGAGAGCGGTATTGAATGTCGCGAGGAGTTCAGTGGGCAAAACCGTAATTTTTACTCAATAATATTGGCGGTGTTTCTGCGCTGCTTGAGTGCTGTCTTTTGTACGTGTGAGTGCATGCAGTGTAGTTTGTTTCCCTTATAGCTACAGCTTAACTGTAGGCCAGTGAGGAAGCTTGCGTACTTAGAAGGTACTTTTTTGTTTCCCTGTTACTGATGATGACAGCACAATGTTTCCTTGATTCTGAATTCTAATTACGGTACGTATATATTAACTCTAATGTAACATGGAAATGATTCCTCCATTAGAAATCATGAACGAACTTGCCGCTAAAAGCTGTATCTTATCAGTTAGGCTATATAAATTTGCCTATTGTGTATATGTTTACTTGTTTCCCTGTCCCATTTTCTTTCACGTTTGAAGGATTCTCATTCGAAGCAACTCATCTCATGGGACTACCACCTGTTCTCGTGTGGGGTCCACGGAAGGAACCCTCCGCGCGGAGGCTTCTTTCTTCTGTTTTCGTCTCACTACCCAGCGCGGTTTGGCTGAACGAACAGCCGTGTCATATATGGTTCCGCTTAGAGAGGCATAGCGTTTAATTTTCCTGTCCAGTAGGTAGTAGCGCACTGGCCCGATGGAAAGTTTCCGCCTGGAATGACAACATAAAATATATTGAAAAAATGTACGGTACTTAGCCTATGTTGACTGAATGAAATACACTGCAAAATCGCTAAGTAGCGGCTGCGGTTGTGAAGCTGCGAAACAAGCCATAGGTACGAATGTCGCCTATAAGAAGTGGGCTTGATCTTTCTCGGGCAAAGACGACTCAGGGGGCAACTATAGTCTGATCATTTTAACCAGACAGTTCGGTCGTGGTAAAATTCCTCTATAGCGGTGTCAATTCTGAGGGTATTTCTGAGATTTTTCTAAATACAGGTAGGTAGTGGGCGGGATATAAGATATGGGCCGAACAGAATCTCAGAAATATTCATAGAATTGGCAACACAATAGAGGAATTTGACCACTGCCGAACTGCCTTGATAAAATGGTCAGACTATAATAGAAACATTTAAGTATTTGAATGGCTTCAACGACGTACCTACAACGGGTCTTGTTAAGAGAGACGTTAGGTAACTAATGATCGCCTACGAAACAACCGCCAAAAACTCAAGCTCGAAGAACAACCTTAAGCCAGCGGTTCTTTCCGTATTTCATAGTGGACACTTGGAATAGACTCTCCCTCCCACGTTGTCGGTGCGGAGACAGTCAACGCAGTTAAAAATCGTCTTGACAGACATGGGGAGAGACACTCTCCGCAGTTAAGAATACCTCCTCCAAGAGTTACGAACTCTAACGGCCAAAGCTTCCGATGTCACTTTCAATAATTCATGATTTTTGCTCTTCCGCCCCAACTAACTAGGCGCCTCTAAGCTCCACAGAGCAGCGGTTGTGAATCGTGCTTGCGTGCATGATCGTCTCCTTGGCTGAGATTTTTCCCTTTTCTTCTTTCCTCAGTCATCCATATGATACTGACAGCCTAATGGCAATAGCTCATAGAGGGCCGGCGCATAGGTAAGTCCCGGCGGCTGTTTGGGAATGGGCCTGTTGGTCGGTCTATTGCCGCCTATCTAATCTAAATATAAGTGCTTTTCCTACCAGAAATGATGGTAGCGGCGTAGAATTGCAGTTCGAATTTCGATTCCAAATCTGAAGGTATCAGCAATTTTTGAGTCGTACTACGAAGTTCAAAGACCCACTTGTCGAGGCGATACTCCCTAGATCTCACAAATCACAAGGTGTAGCAACAGCAGGAGACTACTGGCTGAAACGCAGGCGTGGCTCTATCGAAACGCGGTCACTTCCACCGCATGTTTCTCCAGTTAGTCCAGTGTTGTATAAGATCTACAACCGCCGTTTTCAGTTGGTTTCTTGTATTTTTCTGGCTTGATGTATATTGACAAAAGTACGAATTGAATGCTATAGGCCTATTAATACAGTGGTTTGATGACTTGGGTTTCATAACGGCTATCATCTTCCACAAACAAAAAATCCTCTTTCAACACCTTGACTTTTGGCAAATAGAAGCTTCTGACAAGTATAGACATTTCAGGACCGCATGTAGGTGATGGGCAATTAGTTCATTATTAATATGTACGGTAGCCTATCAGTTGATTTCTAAACGGATGTATTAGAATTGCCCTCCAAAGATTATTCTATTACTACAGTTTTGGGTCAGCTGAACGTAATTAAACCCTGGCAAAACCCAGTTCATGGTAGAATGAAAGCCCGAGCCCTGTCTCGAAAGGGTCGGAATTTGCCTGAAGCCCTTACCGGTCTATAGTCCTCGGTGCACACCGAGAAGATCGATAGCGCTAAGTTTATATTTACTTTTAAAGGGATACATCTGAACAGGAGTCTTGATTAGATGAATAGCTTTTAAAACATAAATACACCCTTACCCGTCACGGAGGTCTCCCTGTGAGAACATACACCTCGGAGAAGCGATGCGACATGATACAGCTATTCCGTGCGTGCTGATCGTTTATGCTGCCGCTCGGAGCAAAAGTGTAGCGAATGAAAGTTCAGTCTGGCTTATAATTTTGGTATTCATTTCACCGTGTGTGGGTGACTGGCGTAACTGACGTCACCTTCTTCCGTTCGTTTCACTACCTACCGCGTGCGCGCTGAACCGTTCCTTCCACCAGCCGTCGTCTCGTCGGCTTGTGTGAAACGTTTTTTTGCTCAACTCTAACGACAACAACTTTCTTCTGAGGCATTATACTGGTGCGTCTGAGAGTTCTATAGCGTGCCCCCATTCCTCGTAGGTACCTGGCGGGCATCTGGATACTACGAGCGAGAGAACTCTATAATAATACGCCTATAAGCAGGCAGCGCCTGGCTCTGTAGTACGTATGCTGCTGGAATACGGCGAGTGTTTTAGAAA
>LQNS02278076.1:6015213-6049609 GCA_001587735.2 Parhyale hawaiensis | reverse complement strand
TATACGTTCATTTGTGTTTTTCAATGCACTGAGGATGGATTCTCTGTAATCCGAAACGTTTGCAGAACATGTTTTTAGTAACGACGTTGGTTTTACTTTTTATACTTCGTGTGCGATTCCCTAGCAATCAACCCATATCCATTAAACTAGGATGAAAAAGTATTAAACGTGAGAGTCTGTCACAAATTGTACTACCTACTTCTTTAGTATCTCTACTTCAAACTGTCAGAGAGTATATTAAATATCTATTTCAAGTTTTGAACTTTCTTCTTAAAATGTATAGAATGAAAAAGTACCTATTAAACATGCGTGTCTGTCAAAAGTTGTCTTACTTCCTTAGTTTCTAACTAGTTAACACTGACTACCTACGTGGGTAAATCCCTAATTCTAAAGTAAATCGTGTCCCATGTAGCATGTACTTATTAGTTTTACGGATGTTACTTGTAAGAAAATGAATACCTCAAGGTGCCGCCCCCTGTTTTTTGGGGCGCTGCATCCATATGAGAAATACATGAAATTTATCTTTATTGTGTAGCGAGTGAAGTCTGAGCGGATGACAGATATGGGATTATCGCCAGCTATTTCTTGTTTTAGAGCTCTTGCAACCCGAACATGCTGCAAGTTGCCCGCTGCTGATTGGAGATAATGGAGCTCAGATTAACTTGAGGTATTTTACTTAGCTACCTACCGTTTGCTGCTTACTGTTACATTGAAAGTACGGTGTTGTTGTTCCTGCACTCTTATATCTGACCATGGCGCTCGATCTTCCTCATATCGTCCAGTAAGATATAGCTCTGGTGAGTTATTATCACGTGTAGTCGTTGCTGAGAATCATGGAAGTGACGGCCGAGTGTAAGCTCTGTCAAACTCCAACCCCTTGCATTAGAAGTGGAGCAGTTGTCCTGTTGTGTGCTCTCGTTCTCGCCGCTCCAGTTACTGTCCAGGCTATTGCATGGTCATCCTCACGGTCAAGTCTTGCTCTCTTAGCTGTGTCGAATCTCGCTCTGTCTATGATTTTTATACCATCCTAGCTTTTTTTTACCTACCTTCATCCTCGGCTCACCTGGGTTTTCAACTTTTTGTTCATAAATGCAGCTTTTATCTGTTAGCGTTCATTGTTCGAGCGAAATAAGTTTTGTTTTAATTAAAATAGGTATGGAGCTAGTCATATTTTTACTAAAACACGAACTTTTTTATGTTTGGTTTGCGATTATATTCTGTTTTACCATATTCGGACCCTTCATTTTCACTTTATTGTCTTAAGCTTGGCGAAAGCTCTCTTGGAGCTCCCCGCCGCAAACATTTCTGTTCTTTTCATCAGCCCAAACCACGCCTGGCAAGTCGCTGCTGCTGCTATGCTTTCCGATCCGCAGCCCTTAACGCCGTCATAAGCTCACTTCACTCACCACTAAAGACTCATTGTGTATGTTTGAGTTATGCGGTCTGTTTTCCTTGCGTTTCCTCTTGTGTGTGAGCGAGCGGGCGGCCGAGCCAGTGAGTCGGTTGCTTCGTTGCTCTTATGCAAAACTTCCGCCCACCACGAGGCCGAAGGGAGACGATTATGGCAGGTGCTCCGACTGACACTACTTTTACTTGCGAACGGAAGCCTTCTTGTCCTTGTCGCTGACAAATATGCTGGGGAATTGCCTGCTTTACTTGGCCTCGTGTTTTGTGTGCATTTCAGCGCACTGCAGCTCTATTGTTCGAACGCGCCGCCGAGACTCTCTAGGACCGCAGCGTTGAGTTCGCTTTGAGAACTTGTGATTCGGTGTGGGCTTGGTTGACGTTTTCTTCGTATTTTCTCTCGAGTTATTCAATGCAAATGAAAAGATGAACAGTAATACTGGCATGTGCGATTGCTTCCTGTCTCCTTAGTTGTGTTATCTCGGTAACTTTTTGTTGTTCCCCAACACGGCAGAGAATCACTGGGGTGAGCTGCGTTTGCTCGTAAGAATTATTGAACTTGAGGTTACCGGGAATTTGTTTCAGTGTGCATAGCTGCCTATTTGTATGTATAACTCCGAGAGCTAAGTTTTTCACTAATACTAACATAGGAAAATAGCAAAATCTAGTGTTTGTAGAAAATTACCGAGAAGTCTCTTTGATCAGTCTATTTCTGACGTAGCTATATTCGGGCACTGTACAGCAATAGCAACATGGTGATGGCGGTGTATATAGCTGTGTAACAGTTGCTCGAAATGATTTGTTGTCAGTTCGCCCATAGCTTCGACTCAGGTGTGTCAAGCGGCCTAAGTATCTGGACCGTGTACCTATACGTCTCATTTTCGAGTAATCATCTCGTAGGTTATTGCCTTGGACGGAATGCGCCCAAGTTTTTATTATCGATCGATGTGTAATTATTTCTCTATCCCTGTTATAGCTAACTCGGGATGTCCGTGATCTCTGCAGGGGTAGTATGATGAAGAGTAGTTCCTTTTACCTCAACATATTTTGTTCTGTTTGTACAATTTTGAAAAACATTGATATTATTACCATAGCCTATAGCTACGTGTCATCATGTTTTCTCTGCCTCAGAAGTCCTTGTAGCTAGCCTAATATTTCGTTCTTTTGGTTGCGCAGGTGAGACGAAAGGCGTCTGTGCAGCCTGTCGTGCAGCGCTGATGAGAGGGTCACTACGTAAGTAGATTATTGTGGTGTTGGGGTGGGGCTGTGGGTTTTATGTCATATTCTCCTCTCTTTTAACCTGGCTCGTAGTCTTTTTTTGCTCCTGTTGTCTTACCTTGTTGTAGTGGTGTAGATACGCTTTTTTGGTAGCCCCTGAACCGTTGATAGTAGTTGCTGAGTCAGTGGTAGTTGCTGCCGTGTGAGCCTGTGTCTTCAGTAGCTACTACTGTACCGGTGACAGTGGATACTGAATCGTTAGTTACTACCTGCTTAATCGGTGGTAAGTACCGTAGTACCTACTGAATCGCTTGTCATTTCTACTAAATCGGTTATAGTGATTACTGAATTGGCGATTGTTTCTACTGCATCGATGATGGATATTACCACCAAATCTGTGATGGTTACTACTGAATCGGTGATGGTTACTACCGTCTCGGGTTTGGCTACTACTGTATCGGTGATGGTTACTGGATCGTAGGCCATAGTGTTGCTATCACTAGGTTCACCCATTCTATGTTATTGGGAGTCGCGCCTTCACAGGACCTGATGAATTATCTTAACTTTAGCTAGACATTCTTTACGTATTCCTTTCGTGCCCACTTTCTATTTTCATACTTTATTTATCATCATGTGTGTTGGTCTTCCTGCATTATCCCGACATACTGTACCCTTGTGCGTTTATCCTATGGGAACACCCTCGTGCAGGTGTTCCACGTTTCTCTAGACATAGGTAGTGTACCTATACTGCATATGTTTTCCTTCTCGCGAGGCAGTACCTATTGCTCTTGTTCGGTCTATCGTGCAAAAAAATTTAAAATAATAATGCGCTCATTAAGCTCATACAATACAAACTAACAAGAATGTGGGTAAGTCCGTATAGATTACCTTCAGTTATTCTACTACAGTGTGCCCTAACAATGTCTCAACAAAGCGGCTGGGTTTACTTCAATTTCTTCAAAGTTATTGATTAATTCTGATAACTACAGTTGCTCTTCGATCATGTCCTTGCATGTTCTTCCTCTCCGTATCCCATTGGAGTGTTGTCTCTCTGTCACACGTGAAATTGAGCACTGTAGCATGCAGCCTTATTGCTGAGAAAAACCTTACCAATGGTTGCGTTAAAGATGAAATGTCTATCCTGGCAAGTTACTCGATCCACTTAATGTAATTTTCAACGCCGAAACTTGCAGGAGACAAAGCTACGAACGTTTCTTCTGCTTACTTCTTCTTTGTGTTGGGTTAAGGGTCACTTACACGAGGCTACTTTACACGCTACAAGCTGGCAAGTTCACAAGCTGCTAGTAAACTTGCCCGTACTGGCTAGTGAACTGGCAGCTTGTAAAAAAGTATCGAGTTAAGTTGGACGTGTTCAACTTTTACTCGCTGACGAGTTGGCTTTTAGCTTGTAAACTTGCCCGGTGTCATCGTAGTTGCTTGTAAATTCGCCTCGTTTAAAGAGGCCTCGACCCCTTAACCATTTGCCCCAAAATTGTTATTGTTGAAAAAGTATTCAAATGCCTCATTTTATGTAATTACCACATCTTGATAAATTGTAAAAAATGAGTGGGTCCTAGGAGCAACATGCATACACGTCCGATACCTACCTAACCTAGTAAATTGACTTTTTTTGGCATGTTGTGAAGTGATTTTTTGTATCGGATCGACACCAAAATATTCATTAGAATAACATGTACAAACACTACAGTATTAAAATTTATAAATGTTCTATAAAGCGGTAGGTGTCGGGCTTACGGAACATTGCCCAGCAATGCCAATAACAATCACTGATCACAGTACCTAGTTGGCTCCTGGGAGAGTACGTGTAATCATCACTATCTCACTCGCTTACTCGCCAGCATGTCAACTAGCAGTGAGTAGTACACTAGCCTCGTGTAATTGACTCCTTAGAGAGCGATCGCTAGTTGCTGCAGTTACGAAACAACGCGTGCTCGAGGCACCACGCCTATCCTTGTAAGATTCTTTTCCCAGTCCCTAAGCAAGCTGTTTATCCACTTTGCCCTAATCAGCAACTTTGCTGCTCCCCTAACTGTGCACCGTTCTTGACATTACCCGACCATTTCTTTGTGCAAGCATCAGGGGAACTTTACCCTTAAGCAGATTATTTCCCTCAATTTGGCGTACTGTACGGTTCCCTTTCTTCTTGAGTGCCTTGAACTTCTCTCCTCTCCGTACTTGCTCTCAGATCAAAGGCCTCACATGAAACGTTTTTTATTGCCCTCGCCAGAATTCTACCTTTGACTTTGGTTTCTGTGCAACAGCACTTGAATGCTATCGCAGATGCCCATTTCTTTGATTTCAGTTGAAAATTTGAGAGCATTCTGTGTACAGCGAACGACTTCTTACCTAAAGCGTTGTATTCATAATATATAGTAGCGGTCTTTCATTATAGCCCCTATGTCGCTCAGTGTCAGCTTTGCTTTACGTTTCTGAGAGTACGGTAGTCTTCCTGTGAGAGGCTAAATTTTGTTCGCCGCCGCAGGTTTCAAAATGATACCTACCGTTCTCGTTATTGACGTCAAGAGAATATATGTTCTCTACTACTGTAAGCTAGGGCATCTCTTGGTACGGTACCACAGTTATCTAACCATCTATAGTTTTCTTTGCTTTAGTAAGCGTATAGAATTTAGAATTCAGTCATTATATGTACCTATATAGTTGTTCAAGCGACTGGGACAGAGTAATTTAATGCATTCACTGTCCCTCCTGCCAAATAGAAGAAAATGAGTGCATTGGACGCTGTTCTACCGCAACACTGTCCTCATGAAACTCAGTTTGACAATTCACTGACTCTTATTTGCTAGAATATATATGGACAATATCGTGCATTTTGTTGGGTACGTAGATGCAGTCTCTGAGTGGCGAGTATATATATACGTAATAGAGGTGGACCGAATGTTTGTTTTTTCAACATTCGCGAATGTGAACGCGAATATTTTGTTTTGGTACGTATTCGCGAATGTTTTCTCAGAGTTTTCTTCCTCAAGTAATATGGCATTTCATTTGGATTCTAGAGTCAGTCTGGACTGTGGAGTGGACGATTCGATATTCGAATTCATTGTAAGAATTTAGCCATAGAAAGGTGAATAGCTACTTAAAATCCATTAAATTTTCTTTGTTTCCAGGATTGGGTACAGGGACTCACCCTGAGTCTTGCATGCATCCCACCAACCTCTTTCCCCAACCACCGCCCTTTGAAAGAGGATTATTATTTACTAGTAGACTGACTATATTCACTAAATTGCATGCAATCTATTATTGCTGTTGCTAGTTCAAGAACAAACTCTAAGTATCGAATAGTTAAATTCTACTATTGGCTCCTCAGGGGGCATAGGATGGGCCATAGGGATTAGGCCATTTAGGTTCGCCCATTTATGTTTGGGGCGTGGCGACCCCAGCAGAGCCCCCCCCTAGGGTAGTTTACCTTAGCCATTAGCTAGGCCTTCGGGACGTCTGTCTTTCGTGCCCACTTTGCTTCCTTTCCAATTTCATACTATTGTTTGCTCATGCTTTATTCTGTTCTTCCTCTTCTTTCCCGACTTGCTGTTCCCATGCGCGTTGATCCTGTGTGGGAACACTTTCAAGCATGGGTTCCACGTTTCTATCGGCATCCTATATGTCCCTAGCTCCTTCCTGTGTGATATCATTCTGCTTGGAAACGGAGGCTTAAACTTCCTGACTATGACTAACTCTACTATTGGCAGGTTGAACTTCAAAAATAACAATTTTTCTGCTCTTTCACCTCTGAGGTCACTTTGTTTTTCATCGTATACTAGGCCGGCACCCCTAAAAAGTTGCTCACTCGCAACACTAGCTGACGGACAAGCAAGATAAGACTTTGCTGAGAAAGATTAGGATAAATATTCCCTTGCATCTTCCGCCATTTCAGAGAATCTTCATTGGTGGATATTCTTAAATATTCGCATGTCTACATGCGAATGCGAATATTGGAAAACATGCGAATATTCCCGAATGCGAACCCGAATATTCGGTGCACCTCTAGTACATATGTATGTTGTGCGCGTTTGGTGGATTTGCGCGATCGATCGCGCTGCGCGTTTGGTGGATCGTTTAAATTTTGAAATGGAAAAAAAACAGTCCTTGCCTCCCCTAACCTATCCGACATTAAACCCGAATATAGTTCAACTTACCCGAAATTACGGCCTAATACCTACAACATCCACCAAACGCGCAGGCGCAGCGCGATCGATCGATCGCGCAAATCCACCAAACGCGCACATCATATATCAACAGTTTATGTGTTATACGCCTCACGGTACCGGTAGTTGACACCATTCTGATGTAGCTACATTACGAACCTTATGCACTCTGTTACGGCTCTCGCCAAGTGAACTCTGCGAAGGAGCTCTCTCATTTCCGCCTCACACTTGCACTTTACTCCTGCACTTCCGCATGAGGAGCGCGCCGCTCTGTTAAATTCCTCGCTTTAGAGGGAGGCTCAGGGGTCGCACAGGGAGGCAGGGTGGTTGGTGGTTGTGGTGCCATACGGGAATAGTGAAAGGGTCTCCGCGGCGCCGGGTAGGTATGTTGCCTTGCGCTTTTCTCACTTCCATTGTTGGCTTGCCATTTTAGTTTAGTTTTAACAGCTGATTGTGTGAGCTTATCTTGTATAGCTAACTGTCGTTCCAGAGTAACCAGCTGCGGTGTGATAGACGTAGTTCCGCTATTTAGTTTAGTATCACTGAGTTTGTGGTAATTGTTCTTGTATGATTTGATGCTGGTGATTTATTTTCTATCGAGTTTGGACCGAAGGTTTACATGCGCAGCTATTACGTGTGCAGCTGTTCGCTTGCTTTTTTTCGTTGAGTGAGGTTGCTCTGTTCCAAGTGTTGTGCTTTTGGTTTGGCTGCTGCCTCTTTCCCCCGAGTTAGTTTTTCGTATCGTTTTAGGTGTGGTTGTATCTGGGCATCTCTGTGAGGGAATATGTGTCATCAGTTGCAATTGATTCACCAATCGAAGACTGTTCTCGTTTCGAGTGGCTATGAAACGAGTTTTTAGCATGGGCCAGATACCTCGTCATCGTGATTATGGCCATTTAGTTAATCAATGGTTTAATTTTCTTATTTTCTCGTACTTTGCTTAACGTGATTTGAAGACCGTTTTGACTTGGTTGACACTATCGCACTGTTGGCTTGGTAGCTGAGCTTCTATAGCTGGCAGGATGTGGGCACAGTTTGGAGTGTAGAGCGGAGGGAGCGCAGGTCAGCGTGTAAACAAGTTGGAAGGGCAGCGTAAACTGTGTGGTGGGTGCCATAACAGAGCCTCCAAATGTTATTAGTGCGCCGGGCTCCCTCTCCAAACCACCGGCACTTGACACGGCACCCCGCTGCCTCTCCCGCTCATACAGTTTACGCCAGATGCTTCAGTTAGCCCTTTTTTCTAAAATCCTGTTAGCATCTGCGTTTGAAATTCCAATTCAGACTTTTAGATTTTATCAAGTCGCCTTCTTGTGCTGCTACTACGTGGTGTTGTTTGAGATTTCATATTCTTTCGCAGTGGTAACCCACGTTGTTGCAGTGTTTAGCCATATAACACGCAGTGTTTGCGCTGTGGTGCGTTCCGTTCTGGAGAACGGTGAACGACCTCTTGTAATGGGATGCGCTACCAGTGCTCTGTAGTTACGGCCCCAATTACTAGGCATATCAGCATCCCTGAGAATATGGACTTATTTACTGCCATGTACGTTGTTGATTGACCCGTGTGTTTATGAAAACTAATAAGTGTTTTGCTGTAAAAAAAAACACCGTCGCTTCAATTCTCTGTGTTGCTGGAGATACGCGAAGTTACAAATTTCCGACGCTAACTTTCAAAGATCATGCCCTTGAAGTTGTAAAACTTTTACTATTCTGTCCGTTCGCGCTGTCTGTTGAAGTTAAATACAGATGCGTGTCTGCGAGAGAGGTTGGGAAAGCTATTTCATATCAGTCGTTCCCCATGATCTAGTTGAATTATCATGTAGCTATTAGGCATTGAGTGTCCTCTGCTTTGGTAGCATATTCCTCAACATTGGCACCACTTTCGCATCGAATGTCATTTTGTGTAGATACATCTTACAAAAAATGGAACAATTTTAAAATCCCGATACACTTAGTGGCAACTTTTCTAATTTTGTATTCTTGGGGGCTATTTTGGGCAGTTGTCCTCTGCAAAATTATTCGACCAACTTTTCAGTCACTAGCTACAAAATAGCATCGTCAGTTGCGAGACCTTTTAATTCTGAAGCAGTTGTTCTAAGGTGGAAATAATCTTCTTTTATCAATAATTCACCCCGAAAATTATAGTAATTGCAGTATTCTCCGCTTGTTCGATAACTCAGATAAACTTATTGCATCCTGATGCACAGTACGAAACAGAACAATCGTTATACTCGGTTTACTCTACTGTTGTTGCAAGCCACTTAGAAATAAATTCTGGCTTTCGGTCAAGTAACAATATCGTCGATGAGAAAGAGCCAGCTAGATAGTGCTTGATCATCGTCATGTACTTGCGACAGGTGGCTGGGCCGTCGACCTTTCAACGGCTCCAATTGGAGCTGAGCAAAGTGTCTTCTGTGTCACCTCCTGCCGCCTCCCGCCAGCCCGTCCGTGCTCCCAAAGAAAGCAAGCAGCTCGGCGGTGTTCGTTGCTATAGAGCGGGGAATGGGACGGGGGGGGGTGTAAGAACGCGTCATTGTGAAAGCGATCGCTTTGTTTCAGTTACGATCGGCTGAAGCCTCCTGTTGCGGAAAATAAAAATATCGTCCCCAATTGTGTGGAGCACCGCCGCCTCCTGAACTGCTTGATTCTCTTACCCCATTGTGCGCCCCGTGCCGCTGCTGCAATCCTGTTCTTTGCTATACTTGCCGCAGCGAAACGAAAGCGAGGATGTATAGTTGACAGTGTGCAGCTCTACTCGTGCGTCTGCTCATCGCGAGCAATGTCTGTTTGTAATTCTGTGCCTATGTGACCCTTGTCGTGGAGGTTGTGCTGTTCTACGCCCTGCGGGTGCCGAGTTTCCGTGAAGACTCTAGTTTCTTTTGTTCTTAAATTAACTCGCTCTCGCACAGAACTGGTCGTCTTACTGGTAGCGACTGTGAGTTCTGAGATGGTTTTTACCGTGTCTTATGTGTGTATATTATGGAAACTCCGAGTAACAGACCGGTATGTTTCCTTCGACACTAAGACCGCGGTCTGCACTTTGATTTGCAATATTTTTTTTTTTGCTTCATCAACATGTGCCGGTATTTCTCTTCGAGTCCCACGCATGGCTTCCGCATATTTCTTAACGTACTGCTTGTCCCTTCCCTCTCAAGGGGTACCTATAAGGTGGGCTCTATGCCATTGTGTTGAACTAGTAGGATCGCCCATGGGGTCACCTCCCCAGGACTCCCCTTAGGTTAACTTTTTCTTAGATAGGTCTTCGGAACGTCTGTCTGGTGCCTACTTTACTTACTTCCTTCTCGTTTTCCTACTGATGATGCTTTGTTCTCTTCTGCTTCTTTTCTCTTGACTTACCATTCCCACGCGCGTTGCTTCTCCGTTGAAACACTGTCATGCATGTGCTCCACGTTTCTCTTGACGTACTGCATGTTCCTTTTTGCTCTCTGTGGAGCACCTTTGCTATGGCTAGAGAGGCTTAAGCTCTCTCATATAAAGATACACTCAGCAAATACTGCTGATAGACAAGGGTTGCGTTCCGGAAATGGCTTGTCTAGCACAACGTTTTGTCTCTTACTAGAACATCAGTTTTCTGTAATGTGAAATGGGATAGCCTACTGCAATAGTTTCATGTTTCCTTTGCAAAGAGCGCACCCAAAATCGTGAAACGCTGGCAATCAAGTGCTTAGTAAGTGTAATATTAAACATATATTGGCATTATAATATTTCATTTATACATTTTGTTTACAATTTTTTGAAACAAGAATAATTTTTCTTTTCATCTTTGTTCTTTGTTGTCGCAGTAAACTGTATGTACAGACATAATGCATCATTTGGGTTGCACTACCTGTCCGTGGTGGCCCGAGCGTGAAGTACCGTATTAGTAATATTAGAATAGTTTACACTATTATACTTTAATCACAAGTCTTCCTAATGGATACTTTCCTGTCAAAATCAATATTGTTTTCTGTGTTACAAGTAGAGTTTTCTTGTATTATTATTTTTTTTTTGGGGGGGGGGGGCATCGTCAAGTGTCACAGAGGGCAAAAAATATATACCTATATGTATGAAGCTCAAATTTAAGTAAGGAACCCCACTGTCACGTAGAGTGGATTCATATGAATAACCGGCGGAATGTTACCAGACCTAACATCAGAAACAACAATCTTAATTGATGTTCCATATCCATTATCTAACGAAAAGAAGAGTTTTTTAATTTAATCAATTTTTAAAAGTTTGTTTTCATTCATCGGATGGAAAAAACTAGGTTCAAACTTCGATATGGTACCATTTCGGCTTTTTTCTGTATTAGAATGTTTTGTCACTAAGACTTTGATAAATATAGTAGTATATAAGTCAAAAAGTTTTGCTTGTAGCCATAGAAACACTGTTAATAATACGGTACCCGTTTCATACTTTCATCGAAAATTTCACCAAGCGTTTCTTTTTTCGTGTACAGTGTCAAAAACTTCTTTGTCTGCTAGGAGTTACGGTATGTCTTATAAGAGGTAGGTCTGCTAGCAATTTTTGCTGTACATGTCCTTCCTTGTACGCCTTGGAGCCCTAGCTAATGCTCAAGACAGGGAACCTTAAATTAAGCTTTAAAATCACAGTTTCATGTCTACTACCTGTGTAGATTAGGGTGTCTCATTTGCTGGGCACCACATCCTGTAGCAATATCAGTGCAGACGTTGCGAATGTGCTTGCACCCGAAAATCCAGCTCTTCTATAAAAAGCCGAGGTTCGCAGCTAAAGCTCGCCGCGTGACCGCTGTCATTGATGTGAAGTAGTGAAAGCGCTGATGGCCGTGTATTGCAAAGGGAGAGAGAGGAAGTATGGTTCCCCCAGGGGATCGTATCTCCGAGCATGGGTGTGGTCAGTGTTCCCCCTTCTATCTGTCGCTTATCGCCTCTTCTCACGATTATTGTGCTATCAGTATCTTGAGTCCAACTTTCTTCCTCCTTCTCACTTCTTATGGTTTTATTTCACACGATTTCTTGTTGAAGTTTACAGCAAGTTGCATGCTTTTATGGTTTACTTTTATCTTTTTGTGACGATTTGGCTTGGCAGCTTTTTTCTGTACACATTGCTCGAACTTCTGAACATTCATGGTCGTAATATTGTTTTAACGCTTTCGTGCAGTGTTAGAAAATTGTTAGTTACAGTTTTAAGGTTTCTGCAGAAATGTTCGTACCTACCACTTACTCATGATTGCTTAGCCTCTGCTTTCTGTCAGTAACGGAGTAATAATTTCATGTAAAATCGTATACCCGTACGTGCTGTTCTTCACATTTCTTTTTTTTTGCATTGAAACATAGCTACAGTATATAAAATTTTACTTAAATTTTTGAAATATGTGTAAACTGGTATTATTAGGATAGCTAAGTATGGCTTCCTATGATTTTTTTGCTTCTCTCATATGGTTATAGGTAGTTAAAAGCTACATTTATTACATCAATAAACCAGGTGGAAGGGTGAGTTGAAAGGTAAGTACTGTATTTGTAAATAATTCCACTTGGATGTGTTAATGGGAGCAGCGTTTCCAGTGGTAGCTACCTCATATAGGCTATAGGTAGCCTTAGCTCAGCTAAGCCTTCGGGACGTCTATCTTTCATGCCCACTTTGTTTCCTACTGATGCCATACTCCTACTAATGGTACTTAGATCTGTTCTTCCTCTTCTTTCCCAATTTGCGGGTGTTACGAGCGTTGATCATGTGTGAGAACACTCTCGTGTGTGGGTTCCACGTTTCTGTGAGCACACTGCATGTGTCTCATTTCTTCCTCTGCTAGACCGCCGTTCTACTAGAAACGGAGGCTGAAACTGTTTAGTAGGCCTATCTGTTCAGTATAGTATTTATAATGTGTAAATAACTTCGGCCATGGACCAAATCATATCTCCGCCAAGAAATTTTCCATCCGTTATTTGTTTTTGGAAGACATCTATATGCACACTTCGTACCTACCGGATTACTCAACTCAGACACCCCAATGAAAAATCAATTTCGTGGGAACAGCTCTGTTTCAAACGTGACCCAGTGGGTTTTACCTATCTGGTTCACACATGTAGCGCTGCACGTCACATTATTTTTGCTGCATAGTTTCTGCTAATCAAACTTACTGACTTACTACCTACGCTTGTGATGATTTGCTTAGGTGAATTGGCTGCACAGCACAATTACATTGGTACTACTGCACATGTGATGACAACTAAATGCTTCTGTTTTATTTATAGTCTATGTCCAAATTCTTCAGATTATATTACTAGGATCAGAAGAGTTAGATAGCTATGTACAGTATGTTACCTTTGATCATGCAAGTACAATTTTTTCTTTATTTTTCAAGATAAGTGTCCAACCTTGAAATATCAACATTAGCTAAATGTATGGGTGTGCTGCAAATAAAACAGCACTTGTAAAATAAATATTTAGCCATTTGCTAAGTTTATCATACAATTTGCTCGTTTACGATTTGTTTAATGTTACCTCAGATTATGCAACAAGTTAATAAAAACGTCATAAAAAGGAAATAAATACAAGTGAACAGGAATATTTTATTAAACGTCCAAAACCAAGAAATTATAACCAAAACAATTCAATAAACACTGAAATAAGTGTTCAGTAGTGGTAAACATGAGTTAATTTTGACCATGGCAACCTCCATTTTTCATAATTTTTTAAGGCGATTGTCAACAGACTTTGTCAGGTTTTATATTTTAGATGATGGAATAGAATCTGCAACTGTTTTTGCTGCATTCCACACGCTTGCTTTTCTCGAAAACTGCTGACCATCTTCATAAACCTTCCATTTGATCATTGCCCAGAGGTTCTCAATAGGATTAAAATCGGGGCTATTCGCTGGCCAGGTCATAATCCTTTTTGATTTAATCCTCCATCCGCAAGCCAATAAGCAGCAGTGTACCGTGCTCAGTGTGAGGGAGCGTTATCGTACTGAAATACCAATTTGGATCTGCGGGCGATAGTCTGCTCATCAATCCATGGAATCAAGTTCCATGGCTTCAAGAAACTGGCAGTACCTTTCTGCATTCAGTTTAACTCCTTCTGCCACTTCAAATGGACCAATAAGGGGGTCACCTACTATCTCGGCCCAAAACATCACACTTCCACCACCTTGTTGACGCTTAAGCCGTGTCTGTTGAGGTCGGTCACGGAGGACCCATCCATACGCCCATCCGTCTGGACCATCAAGAATGGCTCTGCATTCGTTAGTAAATATGACATTGGAGAAATCAGTTTTCATATTCTCTTCAGCCCATTTGATCCTATTTTCTTCAAGTTTTTTGTTAGAAGCGGTCGTTTAATTGTCTTTTTCACTTTCCCTAGCTTCTGCAGAACCTCACATCTTGTCTTTCTGCTAAGTATTGGGGATCCAGCGTCCCCAAATATCGTCTTACTTGTAGAAAGTTGTTTTCGAGCCATAGAAACCTTTCCCAGTTAAAAATCTACGGTGGAACAAGCGCGGCATATGGTACGCAGTTCTACGCGCACGGTCGCCTTTTTGAGCGGGGCATCCGCGAGGCTCGGGAGCTGGGCGCGGTGCTACGCGCACGGTCGCCNTATTAACATTTTAAATGTTTGACACTCATCTTGAAAAATAAGTAACAGAATTGTATTTGCATAATCAAAGGTAACATACTGTATTATCCGGTATCGCTGAGAGTTTTTACGTTTTCTGCTACAGACTGTTCACTATGATAACCGCACGACACTGGCTCTGCGTAATATTGATAGTAAGTTATGATTCCTTGTCGTCACGGTTACTATATATATATATATTAATAATATCAATGAAATTGAAAGTATTCACTTTTAATGATACGTTGGCATGGTTGACAATAACAACGGTAATGATGAAGCTTTGGGGAGCACTTACGATGATCCATACCGGTGAGCTTCACCCTTCTTATGTCTAGAGTCGCATCCCCAGAGGACTCCATTGCATGGGTAACATTGGGAGCAACGATTCCTAGTGGACCCTGTAGGTTACCTTAGCTCTTTTCGGTTAGGCCTTCGGGGCATTGTTTCTTTGTATCCACTGTGTGTCCTTCCATTTTCATTCTCGCATTGATGATTCTTTAATCTGTTCTTCCTCGTCCTTAACCGACCGACTTCCCATTGCCATGCGCGTTCATCCTGTGTGAGAAGTTAGAACACCCTCCCCCGTACTAGGGTTCCACGTTTCTGTCGACATTCTATGTGCCCCGTGTTTCTGCCTATCTGAGATCGTTTTTTTTTTTTTAAGTAGAAACGGAGGCTTTTGCTATTCACTATAACTACATAGGTTACCGTGTTTCTAGTTAGGTCTTCGGGACGGCTTTGATTTCTAGCCCACTTTGAATCTCTTGTTCTTTGTTTTCATACTAATTGCCTTTTGCTGTTAGCGGGTGTGGGTTCTTTGCTTTGCTCAACTACGCGATTTTTTGCTTAGGCCTACATGTTTCTTTTTGCCTAGGCTACCTGTGTTTTTTTTTTTACTCTCAGCGAGCGATCACTGTTTGTAGGAGTGATTAAGTTAAGAAAATACTACTTCTATTACCACTAATGATAATAGACTAATTATAATATTGGTACCTAGGTGCAGTATGACGATGCGCCTATAGATAGTGACGTTGCAAAATTCTTACGACCATGTCGTGACTGCACGCTGCGCCGTGAGCACCACTTTCTCTCGTGTCGCCCGTTAGAGATGTTGATAGTCGACATTCGCTTTCCAGTGAGAGCAACGCTCAGGTCTCTGCCTTCAGCAATTAATATGTTGATGGGTACGCGGCTACTACGCGCGTTCTTTCTATTCCAATCAGTATAATTTTTATTTGATTTATATAGGTATCATGTTAAAATCGGCAATCGCCCCATGTAATGGATTCCCTATAGGATTAGTAGATGGATTACCTATAGGTCATAGGAATGATGGGATTAGATTTACCAATCATATGTTGAAGGGAACACCATCCGCGAAGAAGTTCGAGCCATATAGGTACGTCGTTCTTACCCTAATTGTTGTAGGTACTACGGAGTAGCAACACATTCACACAAATTTAGAAATGCATCACGTATTTGATAAATGTTCTATGGCACACTATCCGTTTTCGACTTGATTATTGGCAGAGCCAGTCCTACGCTCACAATGAGGGTTCCCGTGTCGGAGTCGGACATGTTTGGTGTTCAAGGAGTCGGAAACTGGCTGGACCCAGGAATCACGATCAGATTTCTACTTTACTTACAACCTGTCTCTGGGTAAAACGTACTTGAGACGTAATCGCCCACATTTGTCATTCTCGCATAATTCCTTAAAAAACTCCCAAAACTTTAGGGTAAAACATACCTACTTGAGACGTAGCTAATCGCCCACCTTTGTCATTCTTGCACAATTCCTAAAAAAAAATCCTCCAAAACTTTGCTAGATGACATGTAGTCGTTCAGTTCACTAACTATATGTATGAAAGGTGTTGGATTGTATGTACTTCACTTTATTACGGTACTATGCAATGTTATGTGCTGCCTCTTTCTCATAAAGCATCATTTTTGTACTCTTTCGGATAATCCAGTCTCGTTGTCTTCTGCCGACTTGCTGTAGGCCTATAAATTATATGCTCGGTATTCCTTTGTGGGAAAATTTTCGTTCTTGGACTACGTGCTGTGATCCTCTCTACCTATAGTACTGCTTGTCAAAATGAGAACTTGCTGGAAAAGTTTGTGGCTGTTACGGTACGAAATGTTTCTCTTCTACTTGCGTGCAGGTGCCTGGTGCCGGCCGTCTCACTTCCTTCCAAAGGTACCATGCAAGCAACCATTGGCTGTCCGCCCGTCTGTCCGGTGCCGCCTGGGCCATGGCCCGTGGAGCGTGCCGTGGCTCCTTTCGTTGCGGTCGTTTTATAGATCTTTTCTCTTTTGATGTTATCGGCTGGGCGACTTTCTAGCGCTGCGTAAAGTTCCTCCCTTTCATTGACAGCGCCGTCATATCTCTCACTCCTCACCGACTCCTTTGGTGTCTTTGAAGCGTGTGATGGTCTTGTTGTGTTGCACCCATTGTGTCCCTCTGTCTGACAGCTTTGCTCATCTCTTTATGATGATGTTACGACTCGCGTAACGGCTCATTCCGGTATTGCTCAGTGCCGGGGATATTTGGCGTTAAAATTCCTGCTGTGCTTCCTTCCCTCAGGTCCAGGTTGAATTTGAGTTCGGAACATTGAATGAAGTACGTTGTCATGTGCGTAGTATATAGTTGAAAACTGCAAACGAAATGTCATACTAATAGTCATGCATTTACGCCAGAAGTGTAATTTACGTGAAGTGACTCTTTCTATCCGTCCCGTGTAATACCGATAGAAATTTTTGCAGCATGTAAATATTGAATAAGACAACAAGACGATTCAATAAAGATCTGGTACACTTGAACGTACTTGCTAGTATTTTTGCTGAGTTTAGTTTCAAGTAAATCACTCGATGCTTCCCAGAATTTACTTACGCAAGGTTTTGTTTTTATCTTAGATACGACTGTGCCGGTTGTTTTTTTTTTGTCTATTTCTTACTGATAAGCTAGCTCCCACAATAGAGAGCTGTAGGGATGACTGCTTAGCAACACATAGCATGCCATGATTGTATTTATATTACTCGAGAAGCAACGCTCGCATGACATCATTGTGTGCTGCAGCTCGACCTTGCATCGCATCTGCTATGTTAAGGAGATGCTCCCTACTGCAGGTGCATTTGCCCTGCGACATCAACACAAATTGCTTACATACTTGCTGGCCACCGCCTCTTGGACTCCTCACATCCCCTCACCCCCCCCCCCCTCTCCTGCCTGCCCCTGTGCTCTGGTTTCCTGGAGCTACCGGCGAGCCCTCGCCTCGTCTGACCCCTGCCGCCCGTCTCTGTTGCGCCTGTGAGAAAGTCTTGCTTACCATATCGGCCCCGTGCTCTGCTTGTTTCGTTTGTTTTTCTCTTCTTGCTCTTTGGCCACTGCTCGTTCGATAGCGTCTTGTGTTGCTCTTCGCAGATTTGCATTCATTGCGTCTTTATTTTTTTTTTTATTTATTCTGTGACTAGACCAGCGAGTACAGAGACTCCAAGTCCCAAATGGATGCCAAAGTTTGTATGCGTCGTGATCGTAGTTGCTCCTTCTTGCAGGGTGTGTGATAAAAATATGATCGTACCGGATCAGTTAGTAGGTAGCTACCCGGTGAGCTGGATGCTACAAATTAAGAGACGTTAACCAATTGTGCGTTACATTCAAGCGAGCGAATTCACACCAAATATATGATACGTGACGCTAATCATACGTGGCCGGTAAAGAAATCCGAGTTCTTTTAATTTTCCCGTTGAACGAGAGGGATTACCGTAACGGTATTGCGTTATGGAGTACGTACCTACTTCTACTGTGCATGACATTAGTTGTAGGAATGGTCAAGACGGAACAAAGCGTGTGCTAGAACTGAGAAAGTTATAGCTGATGGGGTTAGCTGTGTGAATGCGGGTACGTGTGCGAGTGCCTGTAATGCAATTCTATTCACCCATCCTATGTTGCAGGGCCCGCGACCCCAGGGGGCATCGTGTAGGTTACCTTAGCCATTAGCTAGGCCTTCGAGACGTCTGTCTTTCGTACTCACTTTGCTACCTTCCCGATTTCATGCTCCTACTTGCTCATGCTTTATTCTGTTCTTCCTCTTCTTTCCCGACTTGCTGTTCCAATGCGCGTTGACCCGTACACGGATTCCACGTTTCTCTTGACATTCTTTGTCCCTTCTTTCTTCCTCTCTTCAGATCACAGTGTACTCTGTGGGTAGGGAGGCTTACACTAGGAATATAATAAAACGGTAAAAATAATGCAATTCTAGTATAGTTTTTTTTTTTGTTTTGTTACAGAGTTCTCCTCTGTATAAATTTTGCATGCGTGCGATGCTCTAGATTAGCTACAAGCGAGGACCACGCAACCTGCCGACCTAACTTGGCCGTAGTTAACCGTAGGGTGCCTCGTCACTAGCGAGCTTTTTAACGTCTTGCTACGTCAGTGGTCGTTCACGAGACTACGCTCGCTAGCTCTCTGCTATGCACGCACCACTCGGCAGGGTCACATGCACCATAAGACTACCAGCTCCGATATACGAGTGCATACATTCTCGTCTCATCTGTGCTGTAGCTCTGGGTGTCGCGAAGTTGGGCAGGCGATCGTCATTTGTTACTGCCGGCGCGAGCGCATCAGACTTTTTTATTTGGTGTCTGCCTCAGTGCCTCTAAGTTTGCCAATATGGCGGATATTGGCTCTTTGTATTGGCTAAACCTCGGGCATGGAGGGCTGAGACGGAAGCACTGTGCACCCCCTTAGTTCAAATAGACGGTTGCCCTTAAGACCCGTTTTTTCTTCTCGCACACTTTAGCTTTTGGGTTGTTTATGCGTACTCAGATGTGTGTTAGTGCATTGCATTGTTTTCTTTATCTTGTTTGTATTTTAACTGTCATAGCTTTCGGTTTGGTTTCTCTGAAAATATTACTGTCAGTGATGATTTATACTTCCGGGCTTTTCTAGCTTAATTTAAGCTCACCGAAGTAAAATTACTTCCTTTCGGTGTAACGTTTTTCCAACCCTTTATTCTTCGTATTGAACGTCCCTCACGCACGTGTACCACCACCCCCCCCCCCACTTTCCTCTTTCCAAGTTATTTATTTGGTTCCCATTAGTTCCATATGAGACACACAATATCTCAGCTGTGTTATACTACAACTTAGCTGAGACATTGCCCTGCACGCCTGAGGTATCCCATCGCAATTTCAGTATTTTTTCTAACGAATGGCCAAATTGTACACGGTGTTGATCTGCTATGTTTTCAGCTCTTGGTCTAATTTCCCAAATGCCATTTAATGTCGTTGTATTTTTTTCATCTCTGAAATGCGATAATCAGCGCTGGTTTAGTATCTTTAGCTACAATGCGCCTATCCTCGTACTGGTGTGTCTTGCCGCTGTTGTATTGTCTCCACTCTACGGCGGTCAATAACGTTTCGCATACACGGCAGCGTGCGCAACTCCATCAGCATCAGTGTCCAGCGTATTAATGGCTTTCATTAATTCAGTTAGGTGAATTTTCTCTCTCTTCCGTAAACTGCCTCACTCTTTTCGCTGCCACGATATTACTGTGGCCGTCCCTTCGGATTACCTTAGGATTTTCAGCTCGAGTTGAGCCCTCTTTTACAGTTGACCGGCCCATTAATCAGCGTGTCGCCCTAGTGCGTCATGGTGCATTCGGCTTGTACATGTGATGGTGTGAGTAGCTCTTCCACCGCGTGCACCTACATATACCGTTGGCTGGCCCAACTGAACAGATTAACTTCACCGTTCAGCGGCTGCAGTTGACTACCTACCTAGTGAGAACCGAATATTGGTGTTGCGGTCTACGCGTGGGGTAATTGAATCGAGTTGTGGCCCGCACTCAAGCCGTATGTTTGTGAAGGTTATGCTAACCCATTCCTTGTTATCGGGTATAATAAATGAGCCTGATTAATTTTTTCAAATTTTAGTTAAGGTATTTTGAAGTCATTTTATTGATCTTCATTAAAATTTTTGTCCGTGTTTAATGTGTGTAGATGAATTAATCTGGGGTGGTCAAGTTTGCAAAATAAGAATAACAAGCTAAATTAATGATAATTTTGATAAAATATAATGCTACCGAAGAAAGATAGCAAGCATTTAGTTGATATAAAGGAAAGTAGACTTGGAGGGATGAGATGGAGTGGCATGGAGGATATACAATTTTTTCCCTTTTTTGGCTCATGAAAAAGTTCCTAATTCGTTTTCCACAATGAAAAAACTGTTAAGCATTAGAACAAATAGACAATGCCAGCAAGACGGGCTCATGCAGGTCTTCCCAAGTCCTCAACAACAAGGGGTGACGCAAGGCTGAATAGGACAGTTCCTCGCAACGGGGAAAAAACCCTTGCAAATTTTGCCAAGGAGTTCGCGACCGCAGCTGGTTAGTCTTTTTCTCGAACAATAACTAGGAGAATAAAGGAAAACGATGTATCATCAGGATGGTTGCAATAAATGTATAAAAAATATCAGGGATAGGAAGAACTTCGTTGCTGAATACGGCATCTTTCCCTCGGAATGGTTTTTTGGAGTCTCGATTTTCGCTTGTCAATGATGCTCTTAAATGGTCTTCGAAGATCAGGTGATTCAGGGATGATTGTCTTGAAAAACTTATACATTGAAACGGAAAGATAAGGTTTGGGGAGCATTTTCATCCCTTGGCGTTCGCGAGTTCCTTCTGTGCGATAAGAGCATCAAAGCCATATAATGAATGTACCTATCGGCATTTTTCAGAGGCTTACTTCCGACTGTTTAAAAGTGATCTCCTTCCTGTTCTCGAGCTCAAGGGAAAAAATATTCGCCTTGGTAAATAAATTCCAAATTCGCCTAAGCTCGTTTTTTTTTTTGCCCAGATTGTACATCATTTTATTCAAAATTGTTTTATTTTGGCCTCACTGCTGTAAAGTATGAAATTCGAATCCGGAGAACGTGAGGATGACTTGTTCGAAGGAAGCCAAACCTCATACACAGTTTTCCTTGGGGAAACTTGCACAGTTGCATGGTCTGCGCCATGCAGAACCCTGAACATACGAACAATCCCGTGTCGTGCATCCCATTTCCTCATGATTCAGGGAAATAGAATATCCTGCTTATGGATACATGGTTGAATTCAGCGCTACCTATATAGCTTTAATTAATTAAAAAACGTGTTGAGATATCGATTTACCGCTACTTGCGACTGCCTCTAAAGCAGTAACCAAAATATAGCTGATGCTGCCATGCTGGATTCTTCCATATTAGCGACGAAAACGTCGAAGCAAATTATACCTACTTTGTAGTTTGCATCGAAACTAGAGTCCTTTTCCTCCACAAACTTACCGATGTTACTGCCGTGGCGTTTCAAAGGCTTCAGGATCTTGAACTGACATACTTGTGGAATGGTTTTAAAACAGAGAGGAACTTGTGTAGTATCCTCACATAGAACCTCGCTGTAAAGCTTTGAAGTCTGTTGTCTTTATACAACTTCGACATTGACTGTGAACAATTATCGTGATAGATGGCTATTTCTAGCTGTTGAAACACAGTGTGGATTTTCGATGGCTGGTAGGTTGTGATATCTTCTACGAACTTGCGCTGCATCTTCTCTGAAGCTAAGCTGGTTGCATTAGGCTTTTTAGGCTTTTCGTCACGTCTCGTGGCTTCAAATTATGTGGCGAGAGCCTGGACCAGACGCGTTGATGTAACAACTTTTTATGTCTGTCCTTCAGTTTTTCTATCTTGATATTCGCTTGATGACCTGCAGTACCTATGTTATTGTTACACAATGAGTTTAGAACTTCAGTACAACTATTCTTCTTCTGTAATAAATTCCCTATCAATTGCGTCACTATATGGTATCTCGAATGTTCACTAAATTTTCTCGTTACACCTCGTACTATTTCTTTTTCTTTCATTGTCGTACTGGCTCCGGACGCTATCACCTCACCAATAATTACCGTACTTAATTACTGACTGCACAACTTGGGAACTTTCATTACAGTAATATTTCCACTTATTACTACTGGTATATTGTAAATACTATGCAGCACTGTCAATTGTACAAGGCACGTAAGTTACAAGGGGCAGTCAACCGAATAATCGTGAACTTACCTCGTTATAATCTTGCTTGTCCATTACTTGTAGCTCATTGGCATATTTTTATCTCTTACTTTGGCCTTGGCTGATACATTTGGCGCAATGGTTATACTACTCTGCTAGGTACTGATACGTATGTCTGCTACTGATACATATGACACAGTGGTCATGCCCTTTCGCTCGCCCGAGTTATGATCCAACTTGCAGTTATTTCCTTGCGTCCGTCGCCAGCACCACTATTTTGCCCCCACTCCAGTTAGCTTCTTAATTGAATGCTCGTATTTTCTGTGACAACTTTTGCGCTGGCATCTGTAAACATGTTTTCTCCGGGGAGGGCAACGCCCTGCGCATGTTTCCGTATTGCTTCCGCTAAAGGCTTTAAAATGTTCTTTGAAATCCTTCAGTAATCCGTCTACTCTGACTCGTTCGATCGCAGTGCTTCTCTGTTTAGTGCTTCCGAGGACTTTTCATCGATTTTCTTATTGTGTCTGATGTGACTTAACTAGCCAGCTACGAGCAATTCCAGTCTCTGTTTCGTATAGGTATGCTGCAGGCTTCTTGATGTGCACGTGTCTCTTGTGTCGCTATGTGCGACTTGGAGCTAATTCTTCGACGGGATCAGGGCTGTCTGATGAGCAGTATTGTATTAATGTTCCGATGAAGTCTCGTCTTCGCCCTTGCTCGTAATGCAAGAGTTCCGAGGGGTGTTCGCAGCCCGTGTTGGTGCAAGGTTACTACCTATCTGGGCGGTCGAAATCTTGGTTTATACAGATTAGAAAACTTAACTTCCATTCAATTATTTCACCAATTTAATCGCAATTTCATCTTTAAATATCGTATGAGTTATTAATTTCGTAGGGAATGCGAGAATATATTGAAAGATTTCTAGGGGTGTCAGGCATATAAAAAGGTTGGGAACCACTGTCCTTCAGACTCCAGCGTGAACCCGCCCATATGATTGCTTTGGATTTGCTTACACAGTCTATCAGTATTCTCTTCTTTTTTCTGATGGGCACTGATATCTAAGTGCCCTTTGATATTATTACCTCCGCCAAGGAGGTTATGTTTTCGTCGGGTCTGTTTGTGTGTCTGTCTGTCCCCTAGATAACTTAAAAACTTATAGACGGATTTTGACGAAATTCACATGGATTGTTAGGTATGTTAGGAGGAACAGATGATTAACTTTTGGTGAAGATCCGTCCATCTGTTTTTTTTTTTGTTTATCTGCCTCATTTTTCTCAATGCCATAACTCAAAAAGTTATGGATGTATTTTTATGAAATTTACACAAGTTGTTAGGTATATCACGAAGAGTAAATGACCAATTTTTGTGATGATTTGTATGTTCGTTCGTATGTTTGTTGCTGTGTAAGGTTTTATGTTTGTTAGCGCAATAACTCAGAAAGTTTTGAGTGAATCTTTATGAAATTTGCAGGAGTTGTTAGTAATGTTGAAAGATATAAATGACTACATTTTGGTGCAGATCGGTTGGTTCGTTTGTATGTTTGTTATGTTTGTTACGCAATACCTCAAAAAGTTTTGAATGGATCTTTATGAAATTTACAAGAGTTATTTTTACAGTGAAAAGGCGAAAATGGTTAAATTTTGGAGAAGTTCGGTTGATTCGTTTCTATGTTTGAGTCATGTTTGTCATAATGTTTGTTAGCAACATACCTAACTTAAGCAGTTATGATAGGATCTTCAAAAAATTGCAGAAACTGTTAATACTATTAAAAGGCACAATTGATTAGAATTTGAAGTTGATCCAAAAAAAAATCATGATTTCAGAGCCAATTTAACTTTTTCGTTACCGTTGCCTTACTTGGTGGAGGTATGCGCCTTCAGAGTGCTCTAGTTGAGCTTTGTTCACTACGTTTCGTGATGTTGATCGATGCAATGTAGAATTGGGGCTGATTTTTTCTTTCACCTAGAGCGTTAAGAATTTATAAAGCAGGAATAGCGCTGCACGAAAACTGTGTAAAATGACGATTGCATACCGTAATGCGTTGCGGAACTAAGATGCAACGTGCTGTGATAAAAGAAGTGCCTATATAAGCTGCGTTAAGGCTTTGAGCGGTACCTACTTGGACCATCGATCGATGCCCTGATGAACTTTCCGTTAATACTCTTGCCCAATAAAAAAGGCATCTCGACCGCTAATTCAGATCGACGTTCAGAGTATGCCCAGGATCTACAGCGATGAAATCACTCGAGTTTATTATTACATATGTTCAGAAGGAACTTATTTACGTACTGTGTGCCTCGCCTGTTGCCAACTAATAAAGCTATTGCGCATCGGCATAATTGGAGGCATATGTCGCGAAACTGCATCGCAGAAATTGCAACTATTTTAGGCAAACGTGTGTAACATTTCTTGATTTATCCTCTGAATTGATTCCTCCCAAAATTGCACTTTAGACCGCTAACATCAACCAACGCGTTACGATAACTGGTCTATAGGGTCTCAGAGAATTCACGTTTATATAAACATTTTCATCAAGGTGCGCGATCGAAAAGGCATGTACCTATGTGTTCGCACGGCGCGCTGTAGCACTGCACCAAAGAAAACAGCGAGTGTAGGAGCTTTGAGTGAGAAGTGCCGGGCCGCCCGGCCGCCGCTTGTATATGACAAGTCCTGGCTGAGCTGCGTGGGAACCTGTGCACGTGCGCTACCAGCACCACCTCCTCCACGGCTGCTGCGCTTATTGCTCACGCCTATGGTAGTTCCACTGCTGCCGCACCAATTGCCTCGCTTGAAGTACTGTACTGCCGCTCCACATCCTTACTGCTAGCAGCTTCTGCTGCCGCCCGTCCCGCAAGTTGTGGCCCCGGATAACTTCCCCTACGTTTGTTCCTAGGCTGTCCCGAATACGCTCACTTCTGGTCACTGTAGAGCAAAGCGAAAGCGTGGGCGTGTAGGCGACAGCGTAGTGTGATCCCATCCCGAATGGAGTTTCTGTTCGGAATTTAGTGCCTGTTGGCGTGGGATGTTGTAATATGCTACGGGCTGTGAGGGTCTGCGAGGACTCTACTTCGCTTACGCTTATGTAGGCTGGAAATAGAGTACCTACCATCCAAAATTAAGGGACAAATTTTCAAAACGTCATAACTTTTTTTTCTAACCATGCCACGCACTTCTTCTGCACACTATTAGCCAGTAAGATGTTGATTATTGTGTTAAAATTTGATAGGTACATGTATAAAGGATAATAAAAAGTGATGAACGAAAAGCTTTTCTCTTTAAATTTATAACGTCCAAAACCAAGGGCCAAAAAGAAATGGAACATTTAGTTAATTTCTTATTCAGTCCATATTTCTTTATTTACATCGAAGACAAAGTTTGACACTGCCATTTGTAAACATTACTGTTCGTCACATGATGACACCTCGTCAGAAAGTTGATAATATCCTGCGACAACATATCATCAAGTTGCATAAGAATGATTTCACTATTAGAGAAATTTTTGAGAAGGTAAACTTCGAAAAGTCGAAAAGTGTTGTGGGCAGAATAGTGAAGTCTTATGATGAAACCGGCTGCTTTGGTGCCCCTAAAAACGAAGGCAGGCCCCGTAAAACGTCAGTTAGAGAGGACAGAGTCATCCAGCGTACGTCATTCAAGGATCGTTTCAAGTCCTCAGCTGCGATAATTAGGAAAATGAATGACACCAAATGTATGAATGTCTCATGTCAGACCGTTTCTCGGCGCCTTCAAGAAATAGGGTTATTGCAAGACGCCCACAGAAGAAACCGCTGGTGAGTGCCAAGAAGAAGAAAAAGAGATTAGTTGTTTGCAAACAAGCATGTTAATCGAAAGCAAGGGACTATTTACCAAATATTGATTGTTCACCACCATTTTGCTAAGTATTTGTACCAAAGTATTGAGTTAATTAAATGCATTATTTTCTTGTTTGCCCCTTAGTTTTTTGGACGTTATAAATTGCAAAAGAAAAGCTTTTCGTTCATAACGTTTTTGTTTTCTTTCATACATGTCTCAAATTTTAACACAATAATCAACATCTTACTGGCTAATAGTGAGCAAAAGAAGAAGTACCTGGCATGGTTAGAAAAAAGTTATGCCGTTTTGAAAATTTATCCCTTAGTTTTGGACGGCAGTGTACTGTATGAGTATGCGTCTATTAGAGCGTAAATGTATATTAAATGTTATTTCATTGTTGACATGAATGAACATTTCATGTTCTGTAGACTCGTTGCTAGTGTATGATGAGCCCGATGATGAGGTTGCTGTTTAATTAATGCTGAGCAGTGATAAAAAAAAAACTTTTAGGCAGTGTGTATTAGAGGTGGACACAATGTCTGATTTTCAACATTCGCGAATGCGACTGTTTTGTTATATTTGCGAATGCGAATGTTAACTCAAAGTTTCATTTCTCTAGTAATATGGCATTTTATTTGAATTCTAGAGTCTGGACTCTGGAGGGGACTATGCGAAATTCGAATTCATTGTAAGAGTGTAGCCATAGAAAATTCAATAGCTAATTAAAATCCATTAAATTTTCTCTGTTTCGAAGATGCGGGACAAGGACCCCCTCTTACGTGCATCCCACCAACGTCTTTCCCCAACCACCGCCCTTTGAAAGAAGATTATTTACTAGTAGATTAACTAGATAGTATGCAACCCATTATTACTGTTGCTAGAACAGGTATAAACTCCACGTATCTAATAGGTAAATTCTATTGTTGGCAGGTTCAGCTTCAAAAATAAATATTTTTCTGCTCTTTCACCAGTCAGGTTACTTCGTTTTCATCGTATACTAAACCGGCCCCACTAAAAAGACGCTCACTCACAACACTATAGTGTTGGCGGACAAGCAAGATAAGACTTCGCTAATTGAGAAAGATCAGGATAAATATTCGCGTGCATCTTCCACCATTTCAGAGGATTTTTATCGGTGGATATGCTTAGATATTCGCATGTTTTCTTGCGAATGCTAATATTGGAAATCATGCGAATTTTCGGTCCACCTCTAGACTGTGTATAAGTACTAAATACAGTTACGATATATATACGACTGCGTTTTTCTTCTGCTAGTGAAGTTATTTTTACAGCCGTTATATTGCCTAGATGAAGAAAAAGGTTTTTTGGCGGGCTTACGCTCAGTTTCTGTTAATGTGCATTTAAGTTTGCGTTTGATCGTTTCATGCTTACGGGACAGTATTGACCCACTCTGACAATTGAGCAATAGCCGCGTAGGATCTCATGTTCTCGCTTTGCTTTCCCATCAAGTGTCTATCAACTGCACGAATGGTTATACGGGGTTGAGTCGCTGCTACGATTATGCGGGAGCAGTGCGGCACTAAACAAATATTTCGATCTCACAGACTCAGTTTATGAGTCCAGCGTTTGTCCCTATATTGACCCACTTTCTGTGAGGCTAGCTGACTCAAAAGAGCTGGACTCATGAAGTGAGTCTGGAAACATTGGGTATGCAAGGTTGGCTGACACTGGTCCCCGCACTGACCCACAAAGTGGGTCTAAGAGACTCAACAGCGCTGTACTCACGAAGTGAGTCTGTGGACGACCGTTGATTTGCAGGGTATGCATGCTACTGCTCCTGCAGGTCGCACAGCTGCAAGGAAACCCACAGCAAAATCGTATGGAAAAGAGATACTCCACTGTCATTTCAGCTTTATTAAACGGTTACATCAGTTATGTTTCAGCTAATATTAGTTACCTACAAAATAAGAATCCGTATCTTGAGCAAAAACGCGTAAGTTATTTTTCAACTAATATTTGTAGGTAGATAACAAATGAATAAACAATGTATCTTGTACAATAACTCCATTACATATATATTTCTAGTCCTACATGGTAAAAAAAAGTGTGAACAGAGGTGAAATATCCTGAAGTTTAATGTCGTACAACTGCGTCGGGGAGTCCACAGGCACATTCCATTTTAATGAATAACACTCGGCATTACGTTCATCAATATTTAACACTCAGACTGCCGTAAGTTTGCGTTACGGCTCACCAAGAATCGTAGTTTTGTTTCGTATTTAGGATGAACGTTTCTCATTACCCAAACGTACAAGAAAGCTTCTTGAAACGGACAGACGTACGATGCAGCGGATACAGTTGCAGCAAGACCTGATGAAATGTGATTGTATACATGTAGATTGCTGGGATTCGAGATATAAAGAAGGCACTCTGTGAAGTTCATTGCACACTCTCGATATATAACTCAGCGCGATCACTCTTGCTTGTTCCAAAAATACGCTTGTGTATGAATGTTTATCTAAAAATCCTTCAAACACCGTTACTGTCCGCCACACTTGATATTTCAAATCTGACGAGCCGCGGAACGGCGGAAGATACCGCTCGGCGGGTCGGCAAAAGCACCAACATACTTCAGCGAAATATAACCTAAAACTGAATTAAAATATTATTTGCTTATTTGTATAGATTATAAAAAAGTGGCAAGTCTATACATTTACTGCCCGTTTGCGTGATTTTGTCGTCATATTTACAACAGTCAAAAAATTCGTCTTATACGCTTGGCGGCCGGCCTCTCAAAATGGAGCTGCAGCTCTGAGTCAACGAGACCCAGCTTAGAAAAAAACAAAATGTGGGAAAGCGACCAGCCGACGTCACAGAAAATCTCTCGCCAAAGTGCTTCGGACTCGTACACTTGAGTCTCGCTGACCCGAGTTATACCGAACTTGCTGCTCTGCATGCATTTGAAAGTCATTTGGCAGCGTCTTCAGCGGGAAAATCAATAATGGGGCCTGTGAGACCCAAATATCGCTTGTACTCACAAACTGAGTCCGTAGCACTTCGAAAATTTTCTCAGTGCGACCAACATTGCCAACAGTGTGTCTAACTTCACCGGCTGCTTCCTCGTGTTGTGATTTCCTTGTACTGATCGCCAAGCTATACCCATGGCTCGTTTTTCCATTTTCGATTGTATCGTTATGTAATGTATTCCATCTTTTACCCATATTTCCATGCATGCATTCAGCGTAAGAAAGAGTTGCCTAGTTACTGTCCTGATTCTTTCAAAGCTCGCCAACTTAGTTTGCGTGAAATTTCGAACACTTTTATGAGGAAAAAGTTCGTTTTCGCTGAGGTAACTTCTTCTCGTGTCTCAAAAATGCCGCCATTGGCATTGATATTTTCACGTGCGATGAGGAGCCGCGGGTATCGCAGATCTTCCTGGTGTGCCGCGAAGGGTTCGCCAGTGAAGAGCTCCCGTGTGAGCAGAACATAACTTATGGGCTGATGTCAGCGACTGAGTGAGGTCACGTTCAGAGGTCAGGCGTGGTCACGAAAACTGAGGTCAGCTTCTTCCATTTGTTCCCTTGCTCTCGTCGTCTCCATTTTTTTGCTCATTGTATCGAACTTTTGGAGAGGGAAAGGGTTATGTGAATTTTGCTCATGTACTACAAAATATAAGAAACCGATGGGTTAGTTTCACTTCGTACTCGCTCCAACCTTGTTTTTGCCTAGAGAAACTAAATAATGCAGATATAAGAGGCTTTTTCCCTGAAGGAAACTGTTCAATCCGATTTTTGAGCCCTAAAACTATGTATCGGTTTTATTTCCTCATAGCTTGTTATGCAGTGCATACACGGGATTTTAGGGTATTTGTTATAGCATAATATTTAATTTACGTAGGTATTGTTTTGTTGCGCGGATATTTTATATTCAAGTATTCTTACATCGTCACACGCTGTATGTTTATATTTTAGCTGTATCGGAGCGGAACCAGACTGATGGATGTTTAATTATCAACAAAGTTTAACAAACTACCGAATTTTGGCATGTGCATAGCCTACTAATATAAGAAATTCTACTAGTTGCGTAGTGAAGTATCAGACGCTGTTATTAAAGATGTGGAATATTATCGGAGTAGGTATTCGATTTTTTCTGCCGTGTTAAATTTTCATGTTGCAATTTAATTCTTAAGTTTTATTGTAGTTTTCAACCTGATTTCAAAAATATACGGAGTACTTTTTAGGGTCTTATCGTCATGTCACTAGACGTTTTTCTACAATCACTGTAGGTTCCTCCGAAGTCAATGGTTTCACTTCCAGGCTCCTGTTTATGCGGCTTGCAAACCAGACTGTTGTTTCCGGGTTCTGCGTTATAAGCTGTTGTGTGTTTAGGAGAATTTGCCGAATTTTTATGGGTACACACGAGTTGCGAGCGACTGGTCCTCCTCGTTAGGAGGCGAGCGCGTCCCGTACCCGGCTGGGGTTCGCCTTTCACCGGCAGCCTCTCCCTCCTCCCGGTGCGGCCAATCTCTAGTCGGAGTGCGAGCTGGAGACCTCGGCATTTTCACCGGGGGACGGGGATAAAACCTGTCGGGGAATCAGAAATGTGAGTACAAGGGGACTAATTAAAGACCGGAGACGAGTAACAGACAGACCTGAAAACACAGCCTGCGGACAGCCCTTTGAAATGAAGCCCTTGCAAGTGACCGCTACATTTCCACTTGCATATATGCCTGGCCCTTAGATTTTTTCTTTTTCATTTCTCACCCGCTTCTTCCAGGTAGCTATATATTTTGAGGTTAGGTATTGTGAAGTACAGTATTGTTGCGAGTCACTATTGTAGGATATTTCTTGTCGCAAAATGTCGGTGTTTTCAATTTCAAGGGGGAAATTGTGTATTTCTCAATGAAGTAACTGAATCTTGTGCGAAAGAGTACTCATAACAATTGCTATATGTAAATATTTTTTTAAATCATGCGGCGCTGAAAGGATGAGGCACGCACGAAGCTGTCACGTCGGTGACAATCTTACCCGACACAGGGCTGAGTCGCACTATAGACTATGACCTTTTGTCTCCCTTACGTAGTACCGTGTAAACTGTTTGAATGTTGGCCCTGTATATGGGCCAACAAATTTGATTAAATGTTATTATCAGCAATCATGTTAGCTTGACTTGACATAGTGAAGTTTTGCACATCTCTTTAAATATGGAGTAAATTCAACTCAGATATTTGTACTCTTTTCTATTGTGTACAAAGAATCAACAAATTATTCGCACGCGTGACTGGTTCTGACGGCGTCAAAACATTGTAGTGTGAACTCACTGAACTGGGCTAAACTCTGTGTTTACAGCGTCTCTTTTGGTCGCTTCTATCCCCATATCGTATAGCCTAGGCTAATTCTCTGTGGGCCACTCGATAGTTCAGCGGTGCCTGGCTTCAGCGAGTAAACCTTATTCGTACTCTACCTATTTCACAACATTGATGACTGGTGAAAAACTTGAAAATATTGCCAGTTTCGCCAAACACCATGACCCGTAAGTACCCCGTATGCCTTTGTTTATTTTGCAAAATCTGAGGCCGAGCCTTTCATCATCTCGCCTGTTTGAGCACCTAGCGCTTAGAAGAAATTCCTCATATAGCTAAGCTCTCCATGAACTTACCGAAAAACTTATAGGTGTATTCCCGTGGGTACTTTTTTTCAGGGGAGATTATTGCCTTTGTTTCTTGTGTTTTCCGATCAGTACAACGCAAATGTAGTAAATAGTTACCGGTAATTACCTCCGCCAAGGAGGTTATGTTTTCGTCTTCGTCGGGTTTATCTGTCTTTTTGTCTGTCACCAAGATAACTCAAAAAGTTATGAACGGATTTTGGCGAAATTTACAGGGACTGTTAGGTATGTTGGGAGGAACAGATAAAGAACTTTTGGTGAAGATCCGTCTATGCGTTTGTTTGTCTGCCTCATTTTTCTCAATGCCATAACTCAAAAAGTCATGGATGGATTGTGATTAAATTTACATGAGTGGTTAGGTATAATACGAAGAGTAAAGGACCAAATTTTTGTTATGATCTGTTGTTCGTTCTTATGTTTGTTGCCCTTTGTTAGCGCAATGACTCAAAAATTTTGAGTGAATCTTTATGAAACTTACAGGAATTGTTAGTTAAAATACATGAATATTTAAATTTTGGTGCAGATCGGTTGATTCGTTTCTATGTTTCAGTTGTGTTCGTCATGGGCCTAATGTTTGTAACGCAATGACTCAAAAAGTTTTGAATGGATCTTCATGAAATTTACAGGAGTTGTTAATAGTGTTAAAAGACATAATGATTAAATTTTGGTGCAGATCGGTTGGTTCGTTCGTTTGTATGTTTGACTTATGTTTGTCATAATGTTTGTTAGCAGCATAACTCAAGTAGCTATGAAAGGATCTTCAAAAAAATTGCAGAAACTGTTAATACTATTGAAAGGCACAAATTATTAGATATTGGCGTTGATACAAAAGAAACCATGGTTTCAGAGCTAATTTGAATTTTTGTTACCGCTGCCTTACTTGGCGGAGGTTTGCGCTCTCAGAGTGCTCTAGTTACCTATGTTACGCTGGAGTGATATTTGAATGGGACAACTGTTCAAATTGCCTTTTTGGTTCAAGTATCAAGTGCTATTGGCCCAAATCCATTGGAATGAAGTCAGGTAGGTGTTTCTCTTGTGTCTCAAAATGGAAAGCACACCATTTTGCCGCGTTTGACGCCCGAGCTGCGGTCTCGAGCAACTTATGATGCAGGCTGGCATGAGCGACATTGGGGTAGCCAGGCATTTGAATGCTCGCTACCTGCAACTTCACTCTTGACCAGGCCTTGTAAAGAAACTGGCACTGTTGGTGATCTTTTGTCGTCCAGAACTGGTGGTCATCAACACTGCGATTGCAACCTCATGCAGAGTGGCTCGTGCCAGCCTGCATCATCCCGGTTGCTCGAGACCGCAGCTCAGCTGTCAAGACGTGGAATCTTCTTCTTAGGTTGGTTTTGATGTCCTTTTCATCTTGAGACTACGAATAATACCCTATTTCTTTCCACTTCATTTGCGCCAGTAGCACTCGAGGCTTGAACCAAAAAGGCAATTTGAACAGTTTTCCCGTTTCAGAAATCACTCAAGCGTTGTACAGTTAATTAATCATAATGTATTTGCTGTACTGATCTGATAACTTGAAGAAACGAAAGCAGTTTGATAATCTCCTGTACAAAAAAAAATATATACACTAGAATACAGCTATAACTTTCTTTTCATGATGAGTTGTACGTACGTGGATGCAGAATGGATGATGATGATGCGTAAAACTGTATACCTACCCAATGTTATCGTAAGTCTATGACTTCTCTGTGACAAGTCTTATGCGTTTATTTCTTGAATATTCGCATATCTGTACTATGTAGACTTTTGACACTGAACGTATTTGGTTATTAAATTTTAGTGGCGCATTTCGTGCATCTTGCATCCGCGAAGCGATATGTTGCATTTGTCATCGTTTGCTGTATTTAATTTATATATATATTACCATCTGCTGACAGAGACATCTTAGGTGCAGGATTGACGTGCAGTATCCGGAGTTGTGGAGAGTCATATAGTTTCGGGAAGGTTCTAAATTGCGATTTATTAAGTTTGGCTACTGCTCTGTCTTAATTGTTTATATTCTACTTCTAGCAGTTTTCACGGTACTTTTTTCTGTTACGAAGAACTTACGATGAAGCTTCAGCTTTGCTAGATTTTTCTCGGATATTTTACTCTAATGACTTTAACAGGAAGTTGAGTTGTGAATTGCCCAAGAAATACCGGTACATTGCATTCCCTGTTTCAGTCACTACGTTAGCACTATAAAAGTATCCTAGAGAGTTTCAAAATACTTTCATTCGACTTCTTTTTGACAAGCGCGATCAGTGCAATCTTTCCCTACCGATCCTTATTATAAAACATATAAACTGTCCTGCGTGTATTCGCTTTACTCCTGTATCGCAAAAAAATTATAATTAAGAAGGAGGTTTTTACCTGAGTGCCATAAAATACAGTAATCTCTCCTTTGATCACTACAGATTTAATGAGAGCTCATTACATAATCAACTGCGGGGTGTTTCTTTGCGTCTTGCTGCACCGTTGCTGTCGTCAAATTTGATTACATCATCTGTAGGAAAATCGCACG
>LQNS02278076.1:5993333-6011201 GCA_001587735.2 Parhyale hawaiensis | reverse complement strand
AGGCGCTGAGTGCGGAGACACATCACACTGTCGCCTGGACAGCACTGCTTTCGCTTCGTTGCAGCGGACTGTAATCATGCTCATCTGGCAACTCGAGCGCCTCGTGACGTATGACTATTACCCGCGGTGGGGGGGGGGGCAAATTTAACGCCCTCATTTATTATAGTTAGCGTACCTACTATAGAGTTTTGGCATTTTTCACATCTAGGTCAACCCACCTGGCTCCGTGCAAAAAATTATCAACATGGCTCAACTCTTTTTTTTCCTCTTTGGGTGGACAGAAATACTTATAATACTTATACCTCCAACGAAAATATATATCACCGCTCTTTGCTTCGCTCGCGGGTGATAACAAGAGACTGGAAATTACTGTTGAAAGCATAGTATTTGTGTCGATCAATTGGCAAGTTCAGAGAGCTCGCTCTCACGGGTATATATAGTCTGGCGGGCCCTTTTCCGCAGGAGATGTTGCAGCTTGTCACAGTTCCTGCTGACGAGGTTAGTTTTATGAAGTTAGGTAGGCCCGCAGTACTTCCCCTTCTGTTTCGGGAGGTGGGCCGCTGATCGAGGTAGCCGACCTATCCCGCTAGGCTTCTAGGTACGGTACCTTCTCCCGTGCGGAGGGCCACGGAAGGGACCCGTCTGCACGGGCGTTTCTTTCTTCTGTCTTCTTCTCTTTTCATTCTTCGTTTCTTTCCCCTGTGTAGCGTAGCTGAACAAAAGCGTTCAGCCTTGTCCGGGGGTTGGTGATACACAACTTGCGCCTTTACCTGTCAGTTGCGCACCGATCACTCTGACACTTCCTGGCAATAAATCCGAGACAAAAATCATTGATAATTTAAAACGAAACATACTTCGCGTCCTAGTGGCGCACGAGCATGTGTTAAATCACAGGAATAGTTCGGCGCGATGTACCTAGGCATTGTGTACCTGATGCGCTAGTGAAGTTTGTACTACCACTACTTCAGAGAGTTCTATGGGTATAGTTTATTACCCAGATGTTGATTTCGATTAACTCTTTTGGAGGCTGTAAGTATGGCCTTTGCGGGAGAGATCTTCCATATCACAAAAAAAAAGTTTCATCTGCTTCACGTTGTGAATCCCGGAAACTGCCGTAGCTTTTCCAGTGTATACGTTTGCATGAAGCGTATGTAGTTCTCAACTTATTTTTACTTCTTTTAGACGTCCTTGTACAACGGCGTTTGCATTTACTCGAGTTGCAAGCCGTCGAGTGAGGCAGCCCCTTCTATACTAAAATTATGACTCACGTCGCTCTTAACGAAGTTATCAGCTAATCTTTCACAAGGTCCTCAATGGATAAACCTGCCAGCTGAGCCAAACAAAGTAAACATCAATTCATCGCTAAATGAGATTTTTGTGGTATTCTGCTCTCGGAAAATGCTCAAGGGCGGCCAGTAATTGAGCTTTTGCGATTCAACTAAGAAAGCAAGCAAGCAAGAAAAATAGTGCTCATGAGAAGTAGTAGTTTCTTTGGACGGCTGATGCATTCATACAAGAGAGCTTCGATTCGTGTAAATTGTTAAGGATTACATAAATCGAATTTACGCTGGTCGGGGAGAACTGCATGGTGTATGCTAAATACTGTAGAGTGAAGGGTACTTGATGACATTTGGGGAGATAGGGTTATTGATTGCTATTTATAACCGCAAAGTGCTGACAAAGCTTTCTATTACCTCTGCTATTATCAATAACTTCAGTCATTTAATATTTATGACAGGTGTACTGAAGTCAAACTGTGGAGTATATTTTTTCTACATAAGGATTAACCAATAGTAACTTCCTTGGCTATTAAATACAGTTTTTTTCTTTGACATCTGGAAATTTGTTTAACCCGTTTTCTAATCTGTAAACAAATAATAAAATTTAAATGAAACCTTCTTGACTTAACTGCTAACCATAAGGAGAATACGCATTTATATTTGTTAAATTAGTGAATTAACGCCTCTGTGTATATCTCTAATTTCATGTTTACATCAATAACAGTTTTAATTTAGTATCACTTTCGAATTTTCCATGAAGAGCGCGTCAATCGAATAGAAGATACCGAATTCTCACTGAAATCGAGGTTTCGGTGTCGAAACAGCGGTTGCGTTATTAAAATTTACGCCAAAGCTTACTACGTTAATCGGTGGTGTCCAGCATGGACTGTTGGGGAAACCTCAGCTGCTGTCTTGAAACCATCTATTCGGGTTTTATGTTTCTCAGGCTACGATCCTAGCTGTAGGTCCGCTTCTGTGTAAGCCTGCATTACCGTAAGGCCGTGTAATATGATGTGTTGTCTGCTACGCTTGTGCGCCCTTGAATTCTCCGCAGTGGTGATGGGAGAGATCGTGACGCCGCTTAATAATTATTTTCCGGATACGAATTTAAGTGTAGCAGATCTCTTTAATCTTAGTCGCGTATTGTATTCGGAAGCTGGTTACGTAATGACTGAAATTTCCCCAGTATTAGGCGTAATTGAAGTCAATTGTTAGACTTTTTTTAAGATGAAAATTCTAAAAACATCGTGTTCGTATCATTTTGGTCTAGTTTCTGTCATTAAACCTTTTGTTTAGGAATCGGAGTTGTAATTTTTGAGTGTATAAGTTTGCCGCTAGCCAAAACTTCTTTGTATCCCCAGTTTATTGCGCGTCATTTGAGCGACAAGGCGTTATTATATTTTAGGCTAGTGAACATTTTATAGGACAAATTTAGATAATCTAAATGGTTGTATATTATACACTTTCATTAAGTCACAAAACAAATTGTGAAATCTGTCTAAATCTGTTCCAAACCAAGCAAACACTCGTTTTTTTCTTGGGGGGGGGGGGGTTCAGAGAAAATTCAAGATGTGTAGCCTATAGGAAGAGAGTCGTAAACTTGAACTCGCAGCGCGTTCTATGACTGGTGATGTGCCGTATGTTCGCACAGTGATGGCTGGCGTGCGCTCCCTCTGGTGTGCTTCGGGTCGCCCCATTATGCAGATCGGCACCCGCGCATTACCCATCATAATGCTGATAGCAAAGTACAGGGTGTGTACTGGTGAACACGTGTTGCTGTAAAAGCGCGTGTCCAGTTTCGTCCCGTCTTGTTGCCGCATATTCTGCGTTAGCTGTTTCCTTGCTCCTTTTGAGTTATTCCATTTCAGTACCTCGGATGACATTCAGGGACGCGTTACCCCTCGCAATTCCTGCTTTTGAACTAATTCCTATTGAAACGTTTATGGTATTTATCTCGAGCGTAGTGGAGCTCTCCGATTGCCTTCATGCCGCTAGCGCTCAGTCTGATGAAACGATGTACTTTGTTCTCGCTCTTGCTTTTCCCCCTCATTTCCAAAGCTGAACGACAAAGTCTATATTACTTGCTTTTCCCCTCATATTCGGAGTTGAAAACCGAATCCCATATTACTGATTAGCTTGTCTCACCTAAGCCACGTGAGAGAAAAACTCGTTCCTATATCCTGGAGACCTTATGTGCCACGCGTTATGCGTATATTTTAGTGCTTATCAGAAGCCAATACAGTTTTTTTTTATTATTTTTTTTATTGCCTGGACCGTTGTTCCATGCCAGATAATCGAATGGTTGTACTGTTCTGGGAGTAACTGTATCAGCCTATCTTTTTGTAGCACGAGTTACGCGCGCATACTATATCGCTAATGATTTATTCTCTTTGTAGTGTGCGGCCTGCCTTCGCATCATCGTCCCGCTGTTCATACTACTGGCACAATATCGCGGTCTCCATATGGTGTGCATAGGTACTTTATTCATCGCCACTTTTTTATGTCCATGATGATTGTTGCTTAAGCAGACTGAAGATAAGAGCTATTGTTGAGCACTCGTGAGTCGTAGCACTGTTGCATGTAGCATTATGTACACCACCTTTCTATATTTCGCGAGTGCTTGTCTTCTGAGTCTCACTCTAGGTTCGTCTACCAATTTTTCAGATACATATTTTTATTAAAATTAGAGTTTTCGTTCAAGGATATGGTAGTGCTGAAGCATGGGATGTGTTTATGACAAATTGTATTACCGTTCAACTCATAATGATGCTGATTCGCTTGGTTCTAATGTAAATGCACTGACTCAGTTTATTAGTGCTACGTATCAGTAGTGTACTTTTATGGAGTACCGAGTAGGCCTACACCCTGAATTGAGACGTCATGTTAGATTTGGTAGTCATGTATTTACGTTATAATTCAGCGTTATTCCAAGTGATTGTTTAATCGTAAAAAAAAAATTGCGTCTCTGTCATAACCATGCTCAAGGCAATCTGATTGAATTCAATTGATTTTGTGAAGAGTGTCGGGCATTTTGGGGCAATGTACTCGGAGAGTGGAAGATCGACAGCCGTCATTGTGTTGGACTGCTACCAGGCCAATCAGTGAGCAGACGGAGGCATGAATATGTATGAACGCCCGTATCATTTGCAGTGGCCTCCGCGTATGAGCATAACGGCGTTGGTCACAATATGGGTGTTGCTATGCCGTTAAGCTCTACGAAACGCGATAAGTTTATGGTAATTGAAAGGTGTCTCGTTTTATTGGGTAGGAAGGTATATCGTTTACCAGGAAAGTAACATCTTCTGTTACATTTGATAGAGTTTTAGAACCTCCGAATCATTGATTGGTTGAGGATGTAGAAGGCTTGTCAGCTGTACCTCAAGACCCCAAGTCAGAGATCCCCTCCGCTAGGCTGTGGGGAGGAAGGGAGGGGTGCTACGCGCCCTGTCATTTGGTCATACCGTATTGCCGCGGTTATTGCCGTGTTCATCAGCTGCTCCTGCTCCTTTTCTGCGTCGTCACTGAGCTGTAATGAAGGAGGGTGTGTGCGCGGTTAGACATCTTGAGCTCTGGCTAAGGCTTTATACCTCTTAAAAGTAACGATCAGTGTTGACTGAGATCATGTAACCCTTTACTCGCGTCTTTGGAGTCATAGAGATTTGGACGAGCAAGTTATGCCTGCGAAGTAACTGTGTCTATCTGACTGATTTCGTTAGACGAGCACGTATATATAGAACATTAGCTTTAGCTTACGAGTGTACCTACTTGAATACATTATGCATCACAACTCAGTTCCTTGCGTCGCAAAACTCGAGTCGAATATTGACTCAATCTATTCATGGTATAGTTTTCACCCACTGTGCCCTAACGTGCCTCTACATTCTGGAATTGACTGCACGCGCAAGTTGCAGTTCTACCTACAATCTTTTTAACTGTTCACTCTGTACCGTACATCCTTTATTTCTCTCATCATCTACTTTTTCGCATTCTTATATCATACGCTCTGCTTAGCACTGCAAAGAAACGTTTCATAAGTATGCCCTATAATGGCCCTCCTTGTAATGAGCTGGCTTACTCGCCCATCACGCCTCACGCGACAACATATGAACCACTTGCATCAGTTTCGCGTGACACTCTGCATATCGATGATGCTCGTCTGTCCATATCGACCGCCTTGCTGCTGCTGCTGTTCTCGCGTGTCGCATCACGCACTTCAATAATGCTTTATAACACAGGCTCTGGTGGACGAGATAGGGAGGGGGCTTCGCGGAGATTCAGCAGCGGACCGGGAGCCAGACGACCGTCTGTGTGTCTACCCTAGTCTGCTCACTGTTTTAAAAGGGGGAGCGGTAGGAGAAGGAGGGAGGTAACTTCTGGGTCCCGCTAAACTCGATAGGAAAAGGTGGTAGGGAACGTCAAGAGGGAACTGACATATGCAGTGTCTGTGTATCCACGCCTTCGTGCTGGTAGTATTTTTAGAGGAAGGCAAGGAACAGATTGCCTTCCCCACTGAATACCTACCTATGAGAGGCAGGGTGGCGAAGAAAGAGGATGTCAGCATCCATCTTTTGATACTATTACGTCGTTGATGAGTAATGTAATACACAAGCGATCTAGGTACATTTTCTACTAGAATTGACGTAGCTACGACCATTGAGAACAAATGGTGACAACGGTGCGTAAAGCTTTGTCACTGCTGTCTGCCTATAAATGCGGCCTCACTTATCCATATGTTTCTTCTTTCTCGTTCTTAAGTCGAGCGTTCATGCACTTCTCATATATTACTTTCGATAGGATAGGTTCTCTGCATCCATTTATCCATCCACTCATATACGTGGCTTAGTGCCTTCATACTTTACTGTGCACGTTCAGTGGCGTCGTTCTTTCTCTGGAGCATGAAATCTTTGCTCTCCGTACCCAAGTATATTGCCAGACGTTTCGTTAGCTGCAGCTTTGTTATTTCTTGTTCTGTCCCTGCGCTTCCGCTGCGCTGCCACAACGTTTCTGTCTTACAAGTCGGTTTTACCTTGTGTTCCAGGCACTTGCGTATAGGTACACAACAGATGCAAATCTTCCAACTCTCCCATCGCTCAGAGGCATCGACCGGTGTATGGAGTGTATAGTTAACACTCCCAGCACGGCCTGTCAGTGCCTTAAATGGAGTGTAGGGGTCCGCTACACGCAAACCTAATAACCCGGCAGGTGGACGCGTGTAATAGCAAAGGAGACAGCGCTCGTGATGAAAAGCTACTACTCGCCTTACGGTCCATATCAGTCCAGTGCTGTCTCTCTGTCCGTCATCTTCCCATAGCTGGGATAGGGTTACTTGACGTGGAGACGTGTATTCGTTTCAGATTTGGTGTCCCCTGGTACCTCCCGATTGGTGATCGCGGGACCTGTTCTTTATTCCACTTAATGGGCTCGGCCGCTCTATTCTCTTTTCCATTCCGTTGCTGAGGAATTTATATTCATGTTCAGCGCATCTTGATATTTCTCGTTTGTTTGCATTACTTTTTCCACTTTCAACATCCTCCCAACGCATTGACGTACGTAGTGAATGTAAAACGATGCATCACGTTTCTTTCAGGCAAATACAATTGTATTTTCTTTTATTATTCATGTTACTAAGGAGATAAAAAGACGCTTACCATTAAGCATCGTCAATGGGGCTGCTGTAGACGGCTTACCCATTTGATCGAGCAGGAAGGTAAAACCCAGTCCGAAACTTATAGGCATCGATCAGCTGTCTACAAGTAAATAGTGAACGGTATCTGATAACATCGGATAAATGCCTATAATATCCGATTGGGAGAGGAGTTGTGCTGTACTTTACTTACCATTTCGTCTGCTAGTTCTGTTTTTGTGTTGCTAGTAGGACGCTCAACTGGTTTTGACAACAGGGTAAAAGAAAAAAGTTGTTACAGGTACTCATTTATTGGCTCACACTTCATCATGTTCCTCTCCAAGGTTTCACCTTTACTGGAGCCGTGTCATCCACATGACCAAACACTCGAAGTAGGTACTCATAAGCAGGTATACTTTTTAAGTTTAAATTTGTCCATCATTCAAAGTCCTGTTCCCTCTGAAAGTTGATCCAAGTCCATTCTTTGCACCAGACTAGTCAATTCTGTGGCGGAAAGGAAGCTCCAACTCATTGAACATCCACCTTAGAGTTGTGACCTCGCACTATGTGACTTTTGATGATTTCGTCAGTTGACAGCAAACTTCCTGGGATGCGTGAGGATAAATTTGGAACTGAAAAACATATTGCTTATGAGTACGGTACTCTTGAGTGCTTTATGTAGTGAATGACACGGCTCCAGAAGTGGCTGAATCTTGGAAGAAATTTTGCTGAAGGAATGCGGGACTTAATAAATGTGTATCTGTTTTATTTTATTTTTGGTACCGTTTCTAAAACATTTTGAACGTCCTACGTGTCTCGTACTTAGTGGATTGCTCTCATCGTCGTCAGTGCCCAAAGTGGGATCTAATCAACTGATGGTGTAATGCAGGTTTTATCGAGTGCCGTAGGTACATACATTGGCTACTGGCGTTGTTCCTGTGCTCTGTGACTGTATCATTTCCTGTGGGATATTCGCGTCACGCTTTAGCTCTTAAACTTAGTGTGAAAATATAAAGTGAATTAGTTGCTTAGCACGCAAGTAAGAATTTTTTTTGCGATATATTCGTATTGCTTATTTCTCGCAAGCTTCTAATATCTATGCGAAACAGTCTTGGTTCTTTCTCTGAATTAGGTATGGGGTCTAATCATCGGCTAGACGAGAAGGGTCATGCGTCTTACTTGTTGATCGATTTAGGAAGTCAGGCATGGGAGTATGATGTCCACATTGTGTTATGCACACGTATTGACAGTTGTGATATGAGCTACTATTTCGTTTCTGCAGTGCAATTTTATGTCTATCGTATACGTTTCTCCAGGAGATATAAGACTTGCTCTGTATATGTGACCTACTTTCTATTGTTTCATTTTTTTTTTCTTTGCAGGTACGGTATGTTGATGTTTCTGGGACCGGCTGCTGTGCACCTAACTGCGCTGTACGTATTTTGTATCTTACATACATTTTATTCTCACTTTATATTTGATGTGCATAACAGTCGTCGGACTTTACACAATAAGCTTGTGCTGCAATTGCGTTACTGATAGGGCCCTGTATTCGGCTCGGGAAGTATACTCAAGCTGTGGGTGCCGATGCTGCAACTGTAGGCTTGAGAAAGAGTAAGTATCTCTCTGCCGGTACCTGGAAGCTCGGATTTGTAAGCATAGTTCGTCCCTGCTGCGGTGTTCGAAACCTCGGATTTGAAAGTATTGCTCGTCGCTTCAGCGATTTGAATCTTGGATTTAAAATCATAGATATAGGTAATTGCCTAGTTCGTCGCTGCCTGTAGCTGAAACCTCGGATTAAAAAGCATAGTTCGTCGCTACTAGTGCTGGAACATCGAATTTGAAAGCGTGGGTCGTCGCTGCCGGTGTCTGGAACCTCTGACTTTGAGCATAATTTGTTGCTGCCCGTGACTGGAACCCGGATTTGAAAACCTAGTTCGTCGCTACCCATGGCTCTAACCTCAGATTTGAAAACTTAGATCGACGCTGCCCTTGACTGGAACCTCGGATTTGAAAACGTGGATCATAGCTGCCCTTGACTGGAACCCGGATTTGAAAACGTTCCTGTAGATCGTCGCTGCCCTTGACTGGAACCTCCGATTTGAAAACGTGGATCATCGCTGCTCTTGACTGGAATTCGGGATTTGAAAACATAGATCGTCGCTGCCCTTGACTGGAACCTGGGATTTAAAGGCCTCGTTTGTCGCTGGCGGTGCCGCAAAGCCCGAACACGAGGGTTGGCCCTAAGCTCAAGCGAAGAGCGCGTTTGGAGAGGGACGTTTTGTTAGAGGGACGTAGGTTAGCAAGTGAGGGGAAGGACGCGAGGGTACTGAAGTGAGGGGTGGGAGGAGGAGGGTCTTATGGATTTATTGATCACTGGACTGGGGATACTCTCTCCCGCTCTCCCCTTCCTTACCCTCTCTCGCTCAGTCTTCAGATATTGCCCCACACCCTCATTCTTCCCGCCCCGCCGCCTCTCTTCCCTCTTATGAACGCGCTTTGCTTCTTTTCAGCTCTTTTTTTCTACATTTTTCATAATAGAGAACCAACGTTCTGAAAAGCGACTAGGGCTGATTAGAAAATATTATAACGGCGAGAATGAAATACTTGTTAGTAAATATACTGACTGGCAAATTAAAAGTAGTGAACATATTGACTAGTGAATCCATGTATGACACATGAAGTTATTGCGACTCGTACGCTCTTAAAACTGAAAGTTCTGTATAAAACGTTAAAAACCTTAATGTATAGAACATTTAAAGGATTCGTAGTGGTGTATAACCTTAACGTCTTCCATACTGAAAAAAAGATAGTAATATGTGAATAAATCCGGAGAAGTCTAGCTAGTGGCAAGTAGAAAGCAGGAAAAGAGGAAGATCCAGTATGTGAAAAAATTCAAACAAATGTAGACGTGAGGAAAAAATAGACGTTTATGATTGTCATACCTAATTATTTTATAGCATAAAATCATGCGGCAGAAATTGTAAACATCGATTTTGACTTTGAGATACGCATTTGTTTGAAGTTTTTGTTGCTGATCGTATCTTTTTCTCTTTGTTTTTTTGCATTCTACTTGCCATTCTATTCTTCCTATCTTTCCTTATTTTGTTTGTATTTTCAATACGGAACATTGCAGAGTTCAAATCTATTCTGGAGTCAAACCTTTCATTTTAAAAGTGCATTGCATTTGAAAAGTTGTAAAATCGTCGGTCGGTACGACAAATCTGCTTTAATGTTGCGTTACACTACGAGTATCTTCGCGTGGCTGCTCCGATTTTTTTGTATTTGTTTCTTCGTAAGTTCATATAGCTACTTCGTTTTTTGCTGTGAATATGTTCCGCGTTTTTAGTGATCTATTTTGTACTGTCTTCGTTAAATGGCGGTTCAATACTCCCATTATACATACGGAACATAGTGATGGAGATCTCAGATGTCTGCCTTACCAGTGGACCGAGGCTAAACAATTGATTTCCACTAACTCAGATTGATTGGTTTAGCAGTTCTCAGAAATTTAAATGTAGTTACGGAGACCAGTGCGGTGTATATATGCTAGTATTTAACGGAAATGAATCAAAACTTAAGTTAAAGCTCCTCGAGCTTTTTCGCTTTGCAGCAATTATAGTTTCTTTTTAGCCATCCTCTAACCATTTACCTTCATTGTTTATTTGAGACTATGCACTTTTAATTAGAATGATTGTTTCATGTGATATTTTAGGAAGCTTTTACGAAGCTATCTCGTGAAAAGATTCTTTTATACCGTAGTACATATGATGTAATTTTATATCGAACGTCAGTAGAATGCAGTAGCGCTCCATAAGTGAGTATCACGTTTAGATGGCTGCATTCTCGTTTTTTATGTTTACACTAGTGGCTCATGCCGTCATTAGAAATGACGGCAAAAAATTATTAACACTTCACCAAAACCCCCGCCGTCTTTTGGGCTTCCTCATTTTCCCCCTATCTAATACTGAAGAAAAAGATTCCAAGCTACCAAACTTTTTTTTTCGCCTTTTGAAATCTGAATTTTCTCCTATCTTATTAGTTCTATTTTTCCCCTATCTAATACTGAGAAAAAAGATTGCAAGGTACCCCACTTTTTTTCGCATTTTGAAATCTGAATTTTCTCCTTTCTTATTTCCATAGAGCGTGACAGGAAAGATATAAATATAGTTATAAATAAATAAAAACACGACGTGAATTATTGTATAGTACTGATATTTTATTCTGTCTTTCTGTACTGCATTGTGAGAATATAAAAGTGTTATATGTATGATGTTTATGTTTGTGCTTAGTTGGAATGGCTCCCGTAATGAAAGTGCCCAATTGTAGGAAAACTGAAAGTAAATAAGCATAAAAAATTACCAAAAACATAAGTACTAATACCTAGTTAACCGTTCTAAAACAATTTAAACTAGGAAAGAGAGCGATTGATATTGCTCGAGATAACAGCTTACTTGAAGCAACACTGTTAGCTACATCAAGAATAATGAAGACAAAATAAAAGTTGTGCTATGTGTTATTCACTAGAAATCGCAAAAAATGTCTTCCGTCCACGCCATTCACTTTTTATAAGATAGGAACACTGTTGTACACTTGAATACAGGATCAGAGAAGTAATGTTTTGGTGGACAAAACTATAGCAGACAAAGAAAATGTATCATACCCGCACCGCTTACTTTTCGCTATTTTATACCTACTTATCGCGTCACTCTTGGTCGTCGTGAAAACTGTCTTTCGAAAAGTAGGAATATTTACTCGATATTCAAATACATTTTACTACACTTGGGTAGGTAGCTACCGCATGTGCTTTCTTTACACAATAGCAGATTTTATTAATGGCATTAGATTTTCATTATTATGTATATATAGGCCTAAGTTTGCCGTTTCAGCGGAACACGAGTAGCGTCAGCCAACATTTGGATAAATTTCTGTAACATATGCGAAATAAACAGAGTAGGTACCGTACTGCTTGATGCATCTAGTTATAGATGCACATAGGCTGTACTCTGCTCAGGAATATTTGGACTGCCTAAAGCGACTTGCGTCATGTTAATGATGTAAAATTGCAAACTTAGCATATTACGTCTAAGTTGGCTCACTGATCAAGATTATGTTTCGCGTAGGAATAACAGTTCCAACTTCAATTATTTTTTTATCACCGTTATAAAGTGTTTATCTGCACATTTTGTCTCGTTTGAAGTATTTTTGTAAGCCGTACTTTANATGATGTAAAATTGGAAACTTAGCCTATTACGTCTAAGTTGGCTCACTGATCAAGATTATGTTTCGCGTAGGAATAACAGTTCCAACTTCAATTATTTTTTTATCACCGTTATAAAGTGTTTATCTGCACATTTTGTCTCGTTTGATGTATTTTTGTAAGCCGTACTTTATACAGTTAGGCACGGGGCATTTATTGACGAGGGCGACATGCCAGTTCGAAAAATTTTGCGATTCAATATTGTCTGTGTACGGTACGTTCTGTTTGCACGAGAAAACTGCGAAGTGGAACTTTTGGCCTCCTTTACTGACATGCAAAATGGAAACACGATACCGACGGACGTACGTTGCCACCCCTTTGTCGCAGATTCATCAACACTGCAGGAAAAATGAAATCGTGTTGATATAATTTACTTGACCGTCATTTTTATGGCGGAGTACATTAACAACGTTCCACTTCATAATGCACCGAGAAAAATTGCTACACCCTTCACATCATAGACGGACGGACACCCGTAGTGTTAATGTTTGTTATATACCCAAAAGGTAAAGTACAAATTCAATATTATGCTGTACGTTCCATTTCTGTTCCCATAGATCACGTATGTCAAGTCAATTTCACCCGTTCTGTTGCCGGCGTTACAACCGTTGGCCATCAGCAGTGCGACTGAAATTTTGGACAGCCTCCGTGTCCGTCTATTTTCGAACATTGCTTGCTTTACCTTCCCTCGCTTGCCTGTGGCTCCCCCTTCCCTCCCCAACCCCGCATCTGGTGGCGCACCCCCCCCCCTCCCGCGTCCAGCTGAAGTGCCAGGGAGGGCACAGGGTCGGGAGGGGAACCAGAGCTCGGTGTGCATGTGCCTCTTTAGTATCGTGCGGACGTGCACACCTCTGCTGTTCCTGCCTCTGCTTCTCTCTGTCCTCGTTAGTTCTCCTGCTCGCTGTCCTCAAGTCTAGTTAGGTATTAGCATATCATTGCTGTTTCCCCAAAGCGCCTCGGTCATATGAATGTCCTTTTGTCTGCCTTTAGTAATCGTAGAAGTTTTCGCTTCTCTTGTTTTTGGATTCACACGATTTTGTTGACGCGTTTTCTCTTCTCCTTCCATACTATTCAGCCTAAATCCTGTTACTTAGTAGGGTACCTATCTTTTCTCTGCTCTGTTCTCCTCCACTGCACGCCTATCTCCACTAGCTGTCACAACAGCTAGCCTATATGCGTGTCTGACATTAGTATTTTATAGTCGCTAAATGAATATTTGAGTTATCTGTGAACAGTGGCCGGACTGTCTTCGTATCATAAGCCATATATATATATATATATGTTTTGCGCAAGACAAGTTAGGCAAGTGTAGGGCAAGGCAGCGTACAATTTACTTTGCACGAATTGCACTTGGTGCCTAACTTATCTTGCGCAAAACATATCTAAATGGCTAATGATACGAAGACAGTCCGGCCTCTGTTCACAGATAACGTAAATATTCATTTAGTCTACTTCGACAGCCTCTGCCCTTAACTGTTCTCCTCGGACGACTCTTGAAAACCGATATTGATGAGGTTTGCGTTCTAGGATATAATGCTCTTGCTATGTCAAGGGCATGTTTTTAATTTTAAAAACTCCTCCAATTGAATGAAGTTATATGCTATAGAAATGACGATTTTCGTTATCCGTATTGATATTTGTACGTAAACTCCGCAACAACACAATATATTTATACTGGATTTAATTATGTCGGTACTGATGCTATAGGTATACCGTAACGATGACCTTATTGGTGGTATGAAATCTATCCTACCATATTTTAATGTATTGTGGAGTGGCTTGTCTATTCTAGTTACGCGAGCATTTTCACTCTTTTGTCTTAATTCTGCCATTGTATTTTTTTACATTAGCGATACACGATTGTAAATGTCGAAAACGGTCCCTCTAGTTATGGAAAGAGATTCTAGTTTTGCTTGCCGGAAGTGTTTGTTTTTTTTTCTGACTGCTATTATAGGCTTCCATTCCGAAGTCAAGTTTGATGACGTTGCTGATTGTGCCCCCCACTTCTGCTTTGCCCGCTCGGTCATTGAGTCGGATTGATTTGACGCGATGGGACGGACCGCTTGAGCTGAAGATGGAAAACGAGGGATGCGCTGCCTCTCACTGCCAGCGGTGTTCTGCATTTCCCTCGTGCCCTGCATTGTTACTTCGCTGCCATTGATGTCTTCTGCTAGCCTAATGACGCGTCCCATTCAAGGTGTAACGTTTCAGAAACGACTACTGATGCCTTCAAGTGGTCTACTTTATTTTTGTGCAATTAAAAGTCGTGTTTCAATAGTTTCCTGTGTCTCTTTAATAGTTTTTACCATTCCGTTGCAGGCTTTGTGTGTGTCATTGCATTTCGTATCGTGTTCACTGGCCTGTACTATTCCTTCATCTAACCCTGACTTGAGTCAAACTACTGTCTGTAGCACCACTTTAATTGCACCCATCTTGAGGGGAGCGGCTAGTGGCAACACTCTAATCCATTATTAGGTTACGTAGTTGATGTCCTATGGAGGTGACTGTCGTAGGTACACAGGCATTGCATCCAAGCACTCTATTAAGCCCAGTTAATGGTTCCAGGGCTGCTGTGCTTGCTCCAAACGCTCCATTTCGTTGTCTTGCTGCTTCCCTCACTGCCTCCATTATGGACTCCGTGTTCTCCATTATTAACCTTTATAGCTCAACTTATTGGGTTGCCAAGGTTTTGTCGTCATTCGACGCGGCGTGTCGGCTGTATTATTGGGTGGGCGGCGCACGACCTCGTCGCGTGTAGGCTGTGTTGCTAGCGCTGCTTCCGGTGCGGCTGGCTTCTGTCGTACTCCACCGACCGCCTGATCACAAGTGGTCTGTGTGTTTATCGTAGCGAGTTGAGTAACTGCCAATGCTGCCTATATTTCGTTCACCAGTTTCTCATCCTAATTATTGTTGCAAAAATTCAATTGAGAACAATTAATTGTGCTCAAGCGTCTTTAGCCGTACGTCACTGTCATTGTCTGTTCATTTTCAAAATTTGAAGTAACTTGCTTGCTTTGAGCTTGAAACTAAGTTGGTCATTGACTTCCTGTACTACTACTAAAAATAATATGCTTTATTGGGTACACTTAAAGACATTGTACACGAGGAACAGCTTATTGCTAAAGTTACATTAGATACAAAGATCCAGTAATACCATCATTACTAAACTACACTGCATTACGGCCCAATGTTTGGCCCCTGTTTGGTAATAGTATGCTCTACCATCGGCTATACATATTAGGTTGTAGCCACGACCATTACGGATCTCCTTGAGTAAGGCGTTACCGGTATCAGATTTTTCTGTCCTGAGCTGAAGACTGAGAGCGCATTTTCTTGCCCATGACTTTGAGGCGATCAGTGGCACTTTAGAGCTGCACCTTTAGATTACATAATTATTGAATAATAGTTCTTGTGAATATTTGTGTTCTGTCATCCCTATTGTATGGTGTCGAAACCATTCGTCTATGGTGTGCTGTGTTGCAAAAGCTTCGTCATTGTTATTAACTGATGACGTGTTGTCTAGCCCTAGAGCTTGCTGCTGTATCGTAAGTGCAGCGGCCAGACAAGGTATAAGGTACGACGTATGCTGCATGTTTATTGTCATAGGATATGTTTAGCTCGACCTCTTGTGTTTACAATTCAGCCTATGAATGTAGAGCTCTTAAATGGTTGATATTACCTATATTCAGTTGATCCAGTGTCGCATGTTGGTTAGTTATTTATTCCCGTCGGTAAGTATACTGTGCCAGATTACAGTGGATTTATTGTTCCTTACAAGACTCAGACTTAGTAGTAGACGAGCAAGGTTTCTTTTAGCTATCCTAAATTCGCCTGAGTAAATAGCTGCACTATCAGCATGTCGTCGACACTACAAAGGCTAACAGGCTCGCTACTGCACTTTGAAACCTTGTTGATATCAGCCGCGCGATTCATTTAAAGTGCCACTGTGTTTGTTGTATACAAGGAACATAGATCTTGTCGAGTCCGCTGCTGCGCCTGCTTAGCATGGATCGATCATCCGTTGTTAATACACCCCCGCCGACTTGAGGATTCTTCCTTCATTTGTCTAGAGAATAGGAGGACCTGGTGGAGTGCTCTAAAACTGTGTCCCTCGTCGATAGAATAAACACTCATCTGGAGGATCGGTATGTAAATAGCTAATCTGTTGGTCAATAACTCCTTGGTCACAATTTTCGCTAATGACCCATCGCGTGCGCAAATATGGTCTTAGTGATAGCTTTATTTCGTTGAGAACAATCAAGCACGCTCTCTTTTTCAGTCTCGATGGGCCACATCTGGGTACTTCTCAAAAACACTTGTACGCTGTTACGGTTTGGCTTACTTAGCTGAGCATTACCTCTGCGTAAGGTTATGAATGCATTTACAGAGCGAAGGAGCTTATGATCAGCACTGCGCTTCTCCGTATGACGCCATGCCCGCCGCGATCTCTATACCGTACTACTCGATTGCAGCTAACAGAGACGTCTGGTCGGGACGGACAGCCCCATCTATATGCTCTGTTCAATAACAGGGCTGGATCAAGGGCCTGCACACCGACGTTCAGTTTATCATTAGTGTTGTATTATTAGCGGGAGCTGAGCGGCGTTGTTTCATTAGGTTTATTAAAGCGTACTCTCCACCACCCTGTTCCTCCTCCCTTCCCCGCCCTCACTGTCACTGTGTACCCTGGTGTCGCAGATCCATTCGGTCGATGCGCGTTAGCGCCTCCAAATTATCGGGTGTGTTGTGTGCGTACGGTCCTGCTGGCGCGTCTTGCTGGGTGCGTCTTGTGCGTACGGTCTTTTGTTGGTGGGTATGTTTTAGGCTTTTGGTGTGTGCTGTCAGTAGAGTACCTATTTAGATATGCCAACAGTGAGTAGATCGGGTGAGTTGTGCCTATATGCCTTTTGGCGTGTTAGTGTCGCGTTTCTTCTATGGTGTCGGTGTTACCTGCTAAAAGTGTTTATACTTGGTTATTATTTACGTTGCGTCTTCGCAGTAGAGGCAAATGTACGTTACAAACATTAGATGGAAGTGTTCTTGTCTATCAGCTCTTGTCAGAAGATAAATCTGCAGGCATACACTCATTTTCTACAGAGCAATGAAGTTGATGAGAAACTTCAGTAGGTTCAGCCGCTTTCATTATGTGTAGAGATACGTTAATGCTGAACATCAGCTAAGGACCATAGTTGTGTGTCTGTAGCGAGGTGCTCGACTCGGAACGGACGGACAGCACCTACTGCTACACTGGCAATTGCCAAAGACTAGACGATTGTCGATTGGTGTAGGCGCTGGGTGCGTCACACCACCTGGCCTGTTCGTGCTGCTAGTCATTTCCCTGCGCGAAGGTCGAATATTGCACCTAATAACTGTGACCCATCACAGAAGGATGGGTCAGTTGATCCTGCAGGTGTTCCGCTCCGACCAGCGTGCACGCGCGTCCAAACTCGTTTGCGGCTGTAAGACTGGCAAGTTATCTCGCGGGTCATGAAATACTATCAACTTCTCTTCTGTTTTACGCTCTAGCAAGTCCTACTTGTTGTTTTGGAAGACGGCGCAGCGTCGTTAGCTTGAGGCGGCTTGGCTTTATAGTTTGGGACCATTCCATCGTCTCCTTTCACTTCTGCTTGAAATTGAACGCTGCAGCCTTAATTATTTATGCATTGCTTGTAAAAGTAAAGTCACGTAAAAGCTTTTATAAGCAT
>LQNS02278076.1:5969477-5992606 GCA_001587735.2 Parhyale hawaiensis | reverse complement strand
GTTAGCTTGAGGCGGCTTGGCTTTATAGTTTGGGACCATTCCATCGTCTCCTTTCACTTCTGCTTGAAATTGAACGCTGCAGCCTTAATTATTTATGCATTGCTTGTAAAAGTAAAGTCACGTAAAAGCTTTTATAAGCATTGAGTATCAGTAATCATTTTGCTGTGAAATTCATTACTTATACTGAAAAGTGTGTTGTCGGCATTTACACTTCATTTAGCTTCAGTAATAAACATAAAAACTGACACAAAACATGTGAAGAGTTTTGAGAGTTGAAATTCGCATTGTACATTTCAAGTTTTTGCAAAGTGGCTTCCTTTGGGGTGCACAGGTATGAAGTTGAATTATGAACCCACGGCTCCCTCTGCTTCACGCTCGGACCCCTGCCTTGTTTTTTCCCAAAAATGAATTTATGACAGACCTGTATTTTAACAAAATGCATTATTGATGGATCACACTTGTTGATTGTTGATGTAGTATGACTTCGTTATTTTAACAGTTGACATAGGTAGTCTCAAGGAATTTGGCCCCATGAGCGATATAATCGCTTTTAGCAGGCCGTTCTCTTTTTAATTGTGAATGCTTTTAACCAATGGAATAATAATGTCTGTACCTATGTGGAGAACAATAAAGGTGTAAGGTGTTCTTCTTCTTTCTCTTCTTTCCCGACTTGCTTGCTATTCCCATGCGCTTTGATTCTGTGTGGACGCACCCTCGATGCATGCATATGTCCACGTGTCTATCGACATACTTCATGCCCTTTGCTTCTTTTTCTGTGAGTTTCCCTTTGTATTGGAAATTGAAGCTTTTACTAGTCAGTGTATCAAACTCGCACTCGGATCCCTACCAGTTCATGACGTTTGAAGCTTCTCTGAAATTTTATATCTTTACCGTATTTATTAGAAAACAAATTAAAGTGTTGAAAAAATTTGTATTTTATTAAATTTTTATATGAAAAGTTAAATTATTGGTACCTATGGCTGCTCTTAATGTTACTTTTTCATCGTGGATAACGTTCAATTTTTGTATAATGATGAGTGTAGTGGAAGGTTTCTAAAATTCGGTGTGAACAATCTTTCAAGGCGAGTCAAAACTTGATTAAGGAGAGTTAAACGTGAAAAGTTATTGTATTAGAGTGTATTAAAGTAGCAGTAACATCACTCAAGTAGCTTAATTGTATATTTAGCGTAGGTATTGTGCTAGGCTGCTGATTCTACTGACATTACGATTGACAACATAAAATCTATAGAAATATCCTGTACTCAATCAATGTATTATCTAGCAAGTTGATGGTACCTACTTCAATGGCAGGGGCTCCGTGTGCTTAAAGTCACTCATGCTGAGGGCGGGGGGCGTAGAAGACTACAATAGCGAATCCTTGTTACAGGCGGTGAGGCCGCCGTCGAGCAGCTCAATGAAATGTGTAAAGGGGTTTTACAATTAACACAATGCTGGTGCTTATTGTTGGATGTTGCCTGCAGCTCCTCATGTTGCTTCATTGAACTCCTTGAATTTCCTTCCGCATCTGTTTCCTCGAGCTCTAGATTGGGCCTAGTGGTTACGGCGCTGCACTCTGCTCGGAGTCGTAACTCCAATATTCGCCTCTTAGCAACTTACGAAAAACGTTACAATGCTCGGGGTAGCAGCATCTGTAGTCGACAGAGTCCGTTGCAAGGACATTCCCTAACAAGACGGTTTGGGTCGCTGCTGTCATGTGAGCCCCCCGTTGTTGACACCGCATCTCTTGACAACCTGAGGTCGACTGCAGCCGTAAATTGGCCCTAACCGGTATTCATCTGTTGTATGAACCATTGCTTGTGGATTTCGCTGCTGGGGTTTGTGGTCAAGGCGACTTTGTATGTCGGGACAAGATTTTTTTCTGTTTTTCACTTCAATTTATTAGTTAACAAGAACACTTTTTATTGTGCCTACGTAGCTACGTACACGACGTCCCAGAACTTGCATATACGTTAATATAAGCGGATAATTGAAACGACGTATATGGAGGGACCTTTTCGTGTAAGATGTGTCCCTATAGCAATGTGCAACCATGAGTTGTTGTCTTAGCGTTATATATAATGTGGTAGGTTCTGACGATCCGTAAATTCTAGCACTAGGACCGAGTATATCTTCGATGTACTACTTCAATCGTAGGAATCTTCGGCTTGGCCAGGATTAATAACGAGCAGGGTAACTTCATGACCATCGGTGGGTCATCTTAATGCGCTGATGTTCCCATACAGATACAGGTGCTGCAGACCGGTAATTGGCAGGAGAACCTGCCTAGGTGGATGTCAATGCGGCTAACTCAACTAGCCGTGGGCCTTAAGCCCTGTGGATACAAAATATCTACAGGGTGGTACAGCAACAAATATTCTCATTATCAGATTCTCAATGCTTATGTCGATATTTTAAAGTAACATGCTGCGTAAATTAAGGTAGCTGAAATTGTTGTTGATCGTATTAGCTACCTTAGCGATTTGTAGAATAATATTTAAAGCTCATTTGCCGTGTTAAGAGCCATGCAAAGGGCACGGCCATGATAGTCAGTATCCTGTATGCCATACGCCCCTTAAAACGTCCGGTGCGGGCGGCTGCCTCAATACACCGAAGAGAAGGAAATGGTAAGTGAGGGCTTTCATTAGAGTGTCACAGTGACCACGTGAAATTGCTTTGCTAATCTTGCCGAATGTGGAGATGATTCGTTCCTAGAACTTCCAGTGGTCCCAGGGCAGTTAAAACAAATCCTTAAACAGCGGGCGGTGTGGATAGCATCACATGTACCTTGTTCGGAGATCAAGCTGCCGTTTCCGCAGCAAAACGACGACGTTTTTATAACTGGACATCCCTTTTTACCTTTCCTGAAGAAAGTTACCGTTTCATATCTAGGGGAAAAACATAGTTTCATTTGTAAGGAGAAAATCACTGTTTTTCTATAAGGGAAAAGTTACACGCTTATTTAAGCGTGCTAAAAAGAGGGTTCCATTTTCGCTGCGCTTATGACGTAGCTTTATAGTACTTGAGGAGCCGCAGCCGTTGTTTGAGGCAACACGCTTCATGGTAAAAAGAATCGCTTGAGGAATTTAAGTCCGCTGAGACCCTTCATGATTACATCTTTGCTCGTGTTGTCACCTAAATAATACCGAGTGGTTTGCCAGTACCTCACTTAGGTCTACCACGAGGTCGCTCTCCTATTGGCGGCATCGCAAAACTGAACTGTGTGTAGCATAATGTGCCCAGTAGTGGTTGTGGTGTGAGGGAGGAGAGAGAGCTGGTTGGTGGATCCAGGAGGTCACTGAAGTCTTTCCCTCTCACAGAGGTTGACCTCTCTCATCTACGCTGCAGCTTCTCCTCCTCGTCACTATACACTCCCACACCTGCTAGCCTGGGGCTGCTCTACAGCTGTAAAATACTGGGTATGGTGGTTATGCTGCTACCCTGCTTCCTTGTGCTAAATCCAATAGAATACACAAAATAAGTCGCCGCTTCTTTCACTTAAGATAATTTATGACAGTCGAAACATTCAGTAACAGTTTCCATCAAAATAAATGCAATTTCAACTCGTGCCAGAGATTCTACTTCTCTATTAAAGGAATATAAAACTAATTACTTCTGAAAGTTATGGCTTCTATTCACACACTATGGACGGAGAATTGTATACAAAGAGGTGTACTTCGCATTCTATGTCTACCAATAATGCCCGAGTTCAGTGTATGATTATTTTCTGTTGAATAAACCTGAATGTTCCCCACTCCGATGGTGCAGTATCAATGCACTCATGGTGCGTTGTGCGTAGCGTGCACTACCGAGAGTTTGGCGAGTGGACGGACAAATCGCCATCGCTCTCATGCGTTTCGTTAACCCTACCCTGTGTTATACTCCTGGTAATACTGTACCAATATTTTTCATGAATCCTTTGTGTTTTTCATTTTTAATGTCAATTTGAGTCTCGGATAATTGCACGGCGCTAGGCAATTTCACCAATGCGTGCCACTGCTACACCTGTTACTGCTGTGCAAGTCTGCAGACGTCAGATATGGTCGTTATTTGGGTGTCTTAGCTCGCCGCTCATAACTTATTTGGTCACGCTGGCAGACTAGCATCCGTAATTCAGTGCAAGACCATACTCAGGAAATATCTTGAATATACGCATATTAGTGCCCGTAATTTATGCACTCTGACAGTCTATTGCCTGCTACTATTCAGAATTAACCTCCTATATCCCAAACGATAGTTCTTTGGCTCTGATTTTGTCGCTAGGGTAAGAGGACGTATTCAGTTATCAGCCACGCTATCAAGTCCTTCTGCATGGCAGCTTTGAATTATCACGCGTGAAAATCATTGTTTGACCGTCTGAGTCGCCGCTCTTGCTAGTGGCCATCATCACCTCAAGATGATGCTCGTGTTGTCGCCTAGTTTAGTGTCACTTGAATATTTTTGCGTCATTCAAAGCGATATTAGGCTAACGCAACGAGGGTCATGTAGGATGTTCATGGGAATCGTAAGAGCGAAAAAATAATCGCAAAACACTACACTTGTGAACATGTTGACTATATTGGTTGAGCTGCAATGTATTACTAAGATCTGTTACTCAGTGCATGAGTATGGAAGGGCTTACGATATAGGTACTCCATAATTGAATAAGGACACAAATCCTAAAATTTTCTACTCCTTGTGCAAAGCAAAGCATAAATTCAGAAGTAAAGAGAAGATTTGGATGCCCCTTTGTCTCTGGAGAAAAGGTCAGGGCGCCCTCGCGTGTTGGTGCGGTCGTGGCCTGTCGTGCTCTTTGTATCTGATGTACCGTGTGCCCGACCATCTGTTGCTTTTGCTTTCCATCATTTTGTTCTCTCTCTTGCTTGCGTGGCCCTTTCGTTATTTCCATTGCTTATCTCTGACATGTGTTTTTTGTTAGTCTCGTGTTTCTTTTACTGATAATTAGTAGGTCCTTTGTCGTCCGTCAACTCAACTTGATTTTGTTCCACTGGTTTTGACTCGTTTTCACTGGATCTACTTTTATTTTCTTTTGCGGATTTCAGCATTGTTTTGTAGAAACGATTTCTCGTTTCACTTATCTTCGCTAACCGTATTTGTTTAGTTTTTTTTTTTTTTTTAACTTCTAACTCCTCGTTAAGCTACTGAATCACCCAGTACTGGTTCCCTAAATTTTTTAGAACATTAATTTAGGTAAACCGTCACAGCTTTCTTGAGGAAAAGTGACTGTATTAACTCACCGATACTGTTCACTAATTATGATGCTAGCCTACCTTTAAATGTCCTACTACCACTGTGCTTATTCTTTTACCGAGGCTTTGCAAAGAGCAATATCTGATCAGTTTTACGGCACGTGTACAAGGATTCGATTCACAAATACATAGTTTTCTCCCTCCATTTCATGGTTATGTAGTTGACGACCCTGTATAAGTTTCGCATTAAACGTTGTTGCTGGCATCATCTTTCAGGTGACGAGTGTTATCGTAAAACATTGGTTTAGTAGCTACACTTATCCATTAAATGGTTAACTAGAGACTTGCTAAATGCGTTAGCCTAGAGTTAACCACAAAACTCTGGTGAACTTTGTGTGTGCTCTTTTGACTTCCACCTACATACTCCAACTACTGATTATTATTATGTTCTATATTCTTTCTTTTCTTTTCCAACTTGTATGCCCATGCGTGTTTATCTAGTGCAGGGTAGGAGTAGCTACCCCTGTGCATGAGTTCCACATTACTTTCGACTCACTGTACATCCCTTTCTCGGTTATGAGGTCCGTAGTGGGCTTCGTTAGCATATACAACAAATGTTAAATTAAATTCTGATCCTGGTATTTACACCATAAACCACTGTTTTTATTACCCTTTAAACAAGACATGCAAAAATTCGGTCACAACATCCATGTAAATGTCATGAATGGTCGGAGCTGGTTGTAGATGGACGTAAACATGCTGTCCAAACGTCATCTCCGTGTGTGGCAGCCGACGCTGGTCACGGTAACCAGCTGTCCTGCAAGGTCCAGTGCCATCTGGCCAGCCGGTGCTGCAGTTATGTAAATTATATAAACTGCAGTCGTAGTCGTCCAGATGGTTTGCATAGAGCACTTGTGTTTTGCAGGCGCAGTCGTAAGGGGAGGGCAACTCATCCCCATTGTTCGTCTATATCTCTTCGGCCAGCCCACTGTTCTGTTTGATTCCAAGCTAATTTGTCGTCATATAGACGAACTAGGGCTTATGATGCTTGTTGATTTAGCTTCAGATTGTTCTCTTGAAATTATTGGACATGTAGTTCGTAACTGTAGTGATAGTGGAATCCTATTTATTGGAGAGTTGTGCTTGCTACCGTAAGTGTGCTAGTTATATAGGTACTTAGGAGCTGAGAGTTGCCCTACGATTGAAACGGTAAATGCAGACCTGATGCTTTATGGGCTTGGTACAATTTTTGTATTTATGTTTTACTTTTCTGTCTTCTGAAATGGATGAATTTTTTACGAATAGGTAGCTGGATCTGGGCCAAACATGACAGGTTTATTAGAAGACATTTTGGTTTAAATAACTTGAAAGAAAAATTATATTTAATAAATTTTAATCTTGACTAACTGAAATAAATTTATTTGTGGTCTGAGCTGTTTGCATTTAGTATGTACGGTATTAAAGCTCGTCTAATGAATATTGAAATGTGCAGTATTCGGACATGGGAATGTCGCTCTTTCCTACAGCGTTGACCTTGTATAGCCACTCTAAAGCCCTTGTTAGTTCTAAATCTATTCAGATGTGAAGTATTTGAAGCTCTGAAAACCATATTTTCATTTCTTTTTTCAATAGTTTTTGAAAATATTTATTCACGACTGGCTAGGAGTTTTGTGTTGAAACTTAAATATTCGGTGAAGTTTGTTTGATCCCCTCGCTAGCTGAGTTGTAATTCAGTCGTCTGGTTAATATTCAAATTTGCGAGTTTTCATATGCAAAAATACGTTAGTAGCTGACGCAGTTAGACGTACGGTATCATTTGTGGATAATGATAGAAAAAGAGCTTTCTTCGAACACTACAAACGCTTTCATTTGTAGCGGTAAGCTCCCTAAAATATACATAATTTGACCTTAAATGAATCGCAAGCATAACACCACGTTCTAGTCTCTTAGGTACCATGTTACATTATTACCCGTCTTGTCATGTAGCAGGGCATGAAATGGTGGTTTGTGAAGTCGTTGATGGGAATCCGATTATACCTGCTCCTAATTAACTAGTACCTATATTTTGTAAGCACGGCCGGGTAAAGGTTACAGTTTCAACGTTTGTTTTTAGATCTCCTAACTTTTGATCAGAAGTCTTCACCTCATAATCAACTTCGTGGGAAGGTACCCAGTTGTTGTGAGCAGTGGCGGCTGCACGACGTGCTGACTGCGCGACCTAATACCGTGGCGCTGCATTGCACGGAGCTGTTGCCTTGTAATCCCGGCACTTTGTGTCGGATTACTGCTCCCTGCTGCTAGTGCCCTAGTCACTTTTGTTTGTGTTCGTGCCTTAGTGTAAGTAGTGAAGCTGGCTGTGACGCGCAACGTCTACAGCAGGTGACGTCCCCAACCAGGGGACCTTTTATGGGAAGCGAATGCTTGTTTTATTGCTATGCCATTCGAAATTTTGCACAAAATTAGTATGAAAAAGTCTATACTTTGTCATCATTTTATGGTTTATGTAATGTTGGGGATGCAAGAACATATTTTAAGTTCCCCAGTGGGGCCAGGCATAGAAAAGGTTGGGAGCCACGAGAATATCTTATGCAGGCAAAACACACGTCGCTGAAGTACAAATCTGGTCCCATGTGTGTCACTGAACGTTAAGCAAACTCCACGTTTGTGTAGAGTATGCGCTATACACGTTGCTAATAAGAGCCGAGCTTGAACCCTATACCATCTAGCCCGCAGGCACAACGCATCTTTGCTTCGTCGATCTAGACTCAACTGTAACTTAACCCTTTCGATACTGACGGTACGTACACGTCCCGCATCAATATTTTCATTATTAAAAAAAGTGCATTGTTTCTTTTTCTGAAAATTTGGACAACATATTTAACAACCCGTCTGAAGTAGTGCTAGTATTGTATCTACGACTGAACTTAAACTGTAAGTGAGCTTAAGTGACTACAATGACGATGTCTTCTATGACTAGGAGCTTCTTTTAGAACCTCATAAAAGAGCAAAGTTTCCATTGCGAAAGGGTTAACATTCTGGTGCTTTAGGTTTAATTGTTTACATCATATTATTGATGAGTGCCGAACTGTGACCGTACATCGTCTATAACACGTTGGTAAAACCTGCCTTGCTGGTGTATAAATTTCAATTTATTTGTCTCGCAAAGTGTTTTAGGACTAGGTTTTCTGCTAGCATTATTACTAAGAGCCGGAATTATATTGCTAGACAAATTGTTACTAGAAATGCCAGTAAACGCTTTGTAACGTCTGCTCGTATCAGCATTAGTGGCAGTAATGCCACTCAGATACCTAATGGTTTTCTGTGTGCTTGACTGAGCGCCTATTTGATCAGTTTTTAGATGCTACTTCATTGCCAGTCTTGGGACTTGAGGCCTGTTCGCTCTGCAGAATTCCTTGTTACAACAAAGTTGTTTATGAAAAGTTTGCTCACACCTGCTTGCGTATGTTGGAGTTACTGATGGAGTAATTGCAGTTCAGGTTGTTATACGAGCAACAACACATGAGATTAGTGGAAATAATGAAGTTGTTTCAGTATCTAGTGAAACAAAGCTTGCGTGCACGAGATAAAGTGGACTCTGTAATACTGCTTTTTACTAACCGTGCAAGATGCATTTATTTCAGTCCCCCCAGGGAGTTTAGGATGGGCCATAGGGTTAGGTTAGTTAGGTTCTCCTATCCTATATATGTTAAGGGGATCAGCGCGGCGCCCCAGGGAAAAATGTAGGTTACCTTAGCCACTAACAAGGCCTTCGTGTCTTTCGTGCCCACTTTGCTTCATTCCAATTTCATACTTCTATTGATCGTACTTTCCTCTGTTCTTCCTCTTCTTTCCCAGCTTGCTGTTCCCATGCGCGTTGATTCTGTGTGGGAACACCTTCGTGCATGGGTTCCCCATTTCTATCGACATACTGGATGTCCTTGTTTCTCCCTCTGTTAGATCGCCGTTGTTTTGGAAACGGAGGCTTAAACTATTCAATATAATGATTTATTTCAGTACCTACCATATGTAATTTTTCTCCCCGTTACTCACACATGATGGAGTGACTTGAGCAATAATACTCGCAATTACCTACCCATGATGGAGTGGCTTCAGTAATAATACTCAATCTTGCCGTCGCACGATGAAGTGGCATGAGCATACACCATTGCTGAGGTACCCTCCCCACTCCATTATGATGCATTTAGGCAGGACTGTGGCGGCTATTGGTGCTGCTGCAATTGCGGTGGCGCTTGCTCTATTCCTTGTTACAGGAGCCCTGGTAACGCGCCGAGTTACGCCGCCAGAATTGCCTATTGTATTGCAACACTTCAAATTTACGGCCGCTGATATTGCCTGGCGCTACCGCCCATTGCGGTCCCTGCCTGAGTGTCCTGCTGCTCCTGCCTGCATCTCTAATGGTAGGCGCTACGCTAATATCTTAGGTGAAAGGCTTCGTGCGTCGTTATCTTATATCATAATTCTGTCGAATGTCTCGCCTCTCAGTATTCTACTTTCATCCTCAATTGAAGTTTTGTGAAACGCATCACCTTTGATGGTCGGGGCTGTGTTAGCTACAGACGTGTTGCTAAAGGCTTTACTCGTTGTTGCTTATGAATACGAGTGTGTGTGGTATACGTTTTCTTTGGCAGTTGTCTACATGGTACTGTTCATTTTGGATTGCTGAAGTTGTCAACGCTTGAACGATTAGTTTGTCAGGACTGGTATTCTTTAGAAAACAAAATTTTCCGGGTGACAGAAGTATTAGGTATCTTTACTAGACCACGGAGGACCCTTCGGTTCATCTAGTTTTAGTAATATGTATACAGTATATTTATTTTATTACCTACATCGTACCATACCATTCAAAAAGTTCGCATTTCCACGCAGGCCAATGGAGCTGTTATAAGTAAGCAATTTTGGAAGGCTTCGGACAGGCAGCTCACATATAACATTAAAAATCACAGACTAAGGAAGGCACAGATAGTTCTTCAGTAATTTGTCAGCAGATTTTGGCTGAATGATGACGTCATAGTCTTAATTTTGTTACTTTCACGATAAGTTGGTATACAGGATAGCATGTACGTCGCTCGAACTGGTCTGAATTTCGTCGATACTTGATGTTTAGAGAACTCTCAACCCAGGTTTTTTTTTTTTTAATCAAATCAAATCTTCCTTTCTAATTAACTAATGGTTCTTCTGGTACTCCTCTCAGGAAGCTTAGGGTAGACCGTACGGTAAATTTCGCACCTCGTATTTGCTTCTTAGGGTATCCCGCAGATCAGCTTAACCCTACCGCCTTAGCTCCCTATAGTGCTGTGGAACATCTCTCTTTCCGTCTACACTTAGCTTCCTTCCTTTTTTATGCCTCTGACACGGTTAGTCCTGGTCTTCCTCTTCTTTACATATTGACGTGCTCTCACTCTCTCTCGTTCACGGCATACCTCCGTGCATAGGTACTCTAAACAAATTCTCACGCCGCACTTCGTACGTTTTTCTTTCTTTCTTCTAAGCATCGTAGCAATGGTTGATGAGGCTTTCATTCACCTCTCTTGGCACTGTTTACAGAAATGACTTTTTTTTACATTACCGTCGATAGATATACACGAATAGTAGGCATGCAAGTATACAAAGTTTCTGTTAATTTGACAAATCAAGTGTGTGACCCTAATGCAGTGCACATCAATAAGTGTTATTGCGGCCTCTTCAATACAGTTAGGGTAAGGGTGCAATGCGCAGCAGAAGCGACAACGGCGAATAAGACCGACACATTCACTAGGGTTTATTTGAGGCTACTTGCCAGTCAATGGGTCTTGTTACAGCTCTTCCTGCAGCGCTCTCCTCACCACCACATCTGCTCCACATGGGAACGCCAACCGTCTCATCACACGCTCTTGTGGATGACTTTATTTGGTATAACATTACAGGTTGTGCTATCACTCGTGTGCTCACATCACGTGTACTTGTGCCTTAAGTAGCCTGTTATCGTTCCATCTCTGTGGCTGTCATTAATCTGCTAGTTCGATTTTTATGAGAAATTGAAAGTCTATTTTGGACGTTGATAAATTAATGTACTATTGTTGCGGCTCATGCATCGTGCACCAGTTGCATGACTGCAGAGTGTGTCCATACTTTTACTGCATGTATAACATGCTTTTACATTACCCCCCCTTTTAGATGATGTTAGCCCGGTAAAAGTGAATTGGAAAGAATCTTGCAGATGGATACTTTAAAAGTCATTTTCATTAAATGTGTGTATATATATACCTATATGTGCGATGTATCGCGTGCACTATAGGAACGAGTTGGATGCATTTATTCGGTACGGCAACGGCGGAGAGGGGATGAATGCCAGTATATGCTACACCAGCTGAATTACTACCACCCGCGAGGCTCTAATATAGTCCGTACACTGAGTAAAACAAATTAAAGCGCGGGCTGTCATGCATTAACCCTGCGAGGACAAGCGTGCTTCACGAAAGTTGCTTCACTACTATTTCTACGAGAAACGGAAGTTTTATCGGACCTCATAGGGTTACATGATGAAAATATATCGTGTAATCGTACTGATTTCTATCTGCTAGTCTAATCTCCTACACAAAAGTGATGGCAAGTGCTACTCTTTGTGATATTCGGGAGCTGAGGAACGTGGCAAGGCTCGTTGGCATATATATATATGGGCACAGTGTATCACTGATGATTGCACAGCAGATGCTGCGTACAGAGCGAGTGTGGTAGGTACCTACAAGTTTGAATGCTTTTCACGGTACTAAAGAGCGAGATAAGAGAAGTTACGTCTGTTGAACAGTACTGCAATATAGCTGTCGACGTCGGAATACGGCCACAGAACTGTTGGCTCACTGCGTGAGTGAAGTGGCAGCTTGTGCATGTGTGGCACCTGGAAAGTGTGATAAATGTAATTACCTCCGCCACGGAAATTACGTTTGTGTCGGGGTTTATCTGTTGGTGTTTTAGTTAGCATAGCACCATTACTCATATAGTTATTTGCGGACATTCATAAATTTACAGGCACTGTTAGGAATGTCACGAAGAACAGTTGATTTGGCTACATTTTGCTGATGATCCGTCAGTCCTTCTGTCTGTTTATCTCTCGTGTCTATTATTCTGTCTTTTACCATTGCGGTGGTTACTCGGCGGAGGTAAGCGCTCTCGGATTAGCCTACAGCTCTTTTTTAGATGCGCATGCCCTGCAATGTCCCTATATGTATTGGTTTCTGTGGGATTGGCTCTCATTGAAATGTTGCTTAAGGGTCCTCGTAAGCGTTCGATTTCACCGGTTACATTTCCATTTATCATTTCTGAAAGCATGCAGATTCATTATCATTTCTAATGTATACTAAAGTACGTAAGAAATTCGATTGCGTTAAGGGAATATTTGTGTAGACTATTTTCATTAGGTATTTCGTTCATTGTAGACCACATGTGCTTTGCTCTTGTCGTAAGGCAAGTGGAGTAGGTACTGTCGCAGTGCGTAATTATACCTCGACGGCTGTATTTGCTCACCTAATTGCTACCGTTGAGGAAATCGGCCTGCTTCCTTCCTGGTCAACCTCGGCTAAAAGGAAAATGCTCCAGGCGATAACCTTGCCATAACATTCAAATGAGCTCCCTCCATGAAGCTTCATTGTCGATGTCCTTCTTCCCTAGTCTTGCTCTCTTGCCTTTATTTGTTCTGCTAGCTCGTAACTGATACCAAAGTTGCTTTAACATAATTGTGCGTTAGTTCCTGCCTCCATAAAACCTTCCATGTACGAGGCCAGTATTGGGATGAGTGACCCTGAATTTCGGCGAAATAAATTGATGTCCACTGAAAGTTGTGTGCTGTACGGTGTGTGAGGTGTTCCATAATTATGTGCCACCTGTGAGCCCATAATGTTGTTAGCGCCGTTGCCAGTGTGATGACTCGTCACGTGTAGAGGTCAAGCATCAGTTAACGTGGAGGCTGCCAGGTCAGTAGGGTACTCGTCCCATTCCTTTGTTGCTCAGCTACTACGAGTAGACCCGAGCGTTTGTGAGGAAACAATCTGAAGCCTATTTAAATGCACTTTCGTGCTTTCTAGAGCTGTTATGTTTACTTTCGGTCTGCTCTAACATATATTTTTGAGTTGTTTTACAGATGTATTTACGAACATTATTACATTTCTGGAGTTTACTGGTGGGTTACATGCGTCCCTCTATCAACGGCAGTAGACTTCTACTGGGACTTACGTCCCACTTAAAAAATTCGCAAAATTTATGAACTTGGAACTGACCCGGTGTTGCATACACATCAGGTCCTTGAAAGGATAGGCAGGAAGATTCAGTAGGACCTTCATGAACCGTTGAGTGAGTTTAAAGACTATAGCAGAAGAGCTACTACGCCTCTTGACATTGTAGAGGCGGGCTTTCATGAAATTTCTGTAACCTTCACTTTCTGTTGTCTCTCCATACGGCCTTATTTAGGCCTTTGAGGCATATTTTTTTGATGCCCGCTCCACTTTCTCCCGTTGTTTCGTACTGTTACTAATGAAATTTATTCTGTTCTTATTCTTCTTTCGGAATTTACACCCATGCGTGTTTATCGAGTGTTTGTACACTCATACGTGGGTTCAGTTTCCACCTTCATCTTTCTCACATCATCCTATATGCCGCTAGTCATTTTCTCCCTGGAGACGCCGTGTTCTGTCTAGGGAACGTAGGGAACGTTAAACGCACAATCTAACCTGAATTTTCTATGCGCTTTGAAGCAGTGGTTCCCAGTGTGAGGAATATCACCTGCGGCTCTATATAGATAGATCTGAGCAAGCCGCGAGGCAGCTAACGGAGCAGTTCATGGATAACAAATAGCAAAGTAGTAACAAGTGTAATAATTGTTTTTGGCGGAGTGAGGGGGGGTTGTACAACCCACCCGGAAGCCAGAGGGAAGCGGAGAGGGTCTCGTGCAAAAATTCCAGAACTACTCGATAGCAGTTGCAACGTGCTGAGTGCATACCTGAAGCATTCTAACTGCTGCTGTGGGTAGTGCAGTTAGCCTGTGTGGTCGGTCAGCTGATCATCTGGGGTTGGAGAGCTGTAAACTGGTACGGCGTTCTCACTGTAAAATCGTTGTGTGGCATCGGCGTGCTGCATCCTTACCGCGTGGTAGAACTTCCTCGCGGCGGTACAACGAAGTCACGTTTACATTTTTTAAACTATTAAAATAAATATATATGTATAAATACTAACGATGCCTTATATAATCCTACATTAGTGTCATTGTCTTTTATAGTATCGCTAAGTCAAAGCAAAGCTGCAGGTCATCGTAACTGTCAGCGCACATCATCAGTACCATCCATGTCTGTCTGAACAGCGTGCAGCAGGATGGTGGGCGGTGTGACGGCAGCAGACTGGTGTATACGAGTGTAGCCGCCGGCTCCAGCAGCCAAGGTCGCCTCCAAGGAAATATATAACGATCTAAAGTGTAATTATGATATCCCAGATGGTGGCGGTACGATGCACCGCACTCCTCTGTATAGCCCCTATTCTCAACCGTTCGTTTGCAGTTGTGGTTTTTACAGTTATGTGTTTGTAACAAGGACTACTCTAAACTTTTTTGAGTAGCCCTCGATTTGTGTGTAATTTGCTATATAACGCCTGATACCTTGCTTATATAGCTTCCTAAGTAATGAATCATTCATTTATATCAACTTCTCGAGATACCTTGTTTGGTTTGGTCACCTTGCAGGATGTCCGATATTACCGAGCATCTTGCAGCGGAGATCGCTACCGCCACACACTAGACATAGTGTCTGAACGTATGAAATTTTCCGTAGGTACGTTATATATTTGTGTAATGTAGAAAGGCTCTAGTATAACGAGCAGTGGAAAAGAAAGTCCACTGAGACGTTCAATAACTTGCACGCTCCTTTCCTGCATCGAGTTCGTGTAGCTACGTAATATCCCTCTTCGAGGTAGCTACCATATTCTGTCGATAGCCTCTGAATATTCAACAATTCCTCAATTAGAACCTCAGTTCGAAGGAAATGCGTCTGCCACCTTCTCTGACCCATGGAATGCTTGCGTTTCCGAGGCTATGCTCGCCGGTATTGCAGTTGTTGCTGAGAAACTGAGAGAGGTAGAAATTTTTGTGATGAATAACTTTCACTTACGCACTGGCATTACGTTGTCGTTGTTCAGCATTAATAATACTTGGCGTTGTGCACTGAATATCGCCTGTATGTTTAGTATATCTATTACGTTTGATTGTCTCTTGCGCATGAAGCTTTTCGTTGATGAGTTGAAGTTTCGAGCTGCGTTTGCTTCTCGAATGCACTGAGGGCTGTGTTATACGGTATAGCCTATATGATACTTCCTGCACTTACCGTTTTGCATGTACCACTGGAATGTTCCGTTATTTCCCTGCTTCCGATTAGCAACAGAAGTTTTTTAAACCGCGAATTGTCCCTCGCCGCTCTTGAAGCTCTTTTTGTCCCAATGGCGCTTCTCGTAAGCGCTAGGTGCTTATGGTTATTCTGTCCATTATATGTAGTAACCGTGCGTGTGCTGGGTTTGTAGCGGTCTACTACTCCCTGCCTCTCATCAGTCGTAGAAGCATTTATAGGTGCTGAGATCGTCTGTATTGCTTGTGCATTGCTGCCGAGTTGTAATTCCGGAAAGATCATAAGAATTAGCCCCGTTTCATATTTCTAGAGGTTTTTTATTGTCAGTGTTGGCATAGGTATTCGCTTTTTTTTTTGTGCTTACACTCGTCTCAAAACCTCCACCTCTCTCATTTTAACCTCTCCTTAGAATGTACTACATGAATATGTTGTATATCTTTCGACTATCTATATTTGTTGGTTGCCTGGTCATGTGAACGTCGCGGGCAGTGAGCTCGCCGACGAGGAGTTGAGGCAGGTGGCCCTGTCGGATTTGCTCGCGGCAAACCGTGCAGTCCTCTACCGAGACTATTACCCACTAATCCAACGAAACCTGCGCAAGCTATGGCAATACAAATAGCTAGAGCAGAGAAATAATAAACTACGAACAATCAAAGAAACTGTCCGACAGTGGCACTCGTCAAATAGCGACGATCGCCGAATGGACGTCGTACTGTGCCACCTACGTATTGGGCACACGAGACTCACTCACGAATTTGTGGATGGAGGTCCGCAACCCTACTGTGAAGACTGCGTCGTACCTCTCACTGTCTTGCATATAATGGCCGAGTTTCCCACTTTCTCCGACGAGCGGAGGGAATGCTATCCGGACCTGCGTGGACGGGATGTCGACTACATCCCGGGTGATGGGATTCATCACCAGAAATTTTGAATACAAGTCCAAAGACATCATCATTCCCTCGTACAAAGCGTTAGTGCGGCCGCACTTAGAATTTGAACTATTGAACTATGAAGAGAGTAAATACAATGTTTATTCTAGTCACGATAAAGTACTCAACCTTATGGCTATTGCATTATTACTTAATTTTAAAGAGCTGTGTGTTCTAAAGAAGCCAGTTGCGATGATTTAATTGCTCGGAATTTAGCCCTCTCCCCCACCCTCCCTCACCATTATCCATGCTTCCCTCCTCCCGCGACCCGAAGTACATCAAAAATATTCGCTCGTAAAATTTGCTGAGTAAATAGCGGCGGGCGTTGGCACTGCATGAGGGGCATTAAAAAGCGGCTTTTTAGTGTGTCCTCGTGCAGTTTTATGGCAGCGATCCAACGGGAGGCTTAGATTGATTGGGTATGCAATTAATCGAACAGCAATTGGGGCTCTGCATGGTTGCTTCGCCTCGTTAATTGGTGAGGGTCGTGCTAGTGCGGCGCTGCGTGTTGATACGCGCTGGTGTCATTTGAACGTCAGTTGTAGTGTGGTAGTGCTGGGGTTCTCGACTGGTAGGCCGCTATAGCCTTGCTGGAAGTACCTATATTGTCTTTATTTCTTGAATATTTTCGCCCGATGCAGCTTTCTTTCTTGACCAAAAATATTGAAGCACAACTCAAACTGCTGAAAGTAAGGGTCGCATGAGCTTCAATTCTTCATGGGTAGATTTAGGTGGTTGCGAGTACATAAACGTCGAGAACTATTATTATAGCTCGGAAACGGAGGCCCTAACTTTCTGGCTATGACTATTATTATAGCTAGTGTCTTGCTTTGAGTGCTTATATTGCATAGCGAATTCTGAACGAGTGTGTTAAATGAGAAGTTTTGTCGTTTGAGGGAGATGGTGAGAGAACAAAGCTTCTGCATCTCAACTCTTCGTTGTATTGTTTGTTAACTACATTTGCCATACACACTAATAGGTTCGTTACTTCTGTGCACAAGTTTCCTACACGATTGTGAGAGATTCGAGCTCAGCAAGTATCCTTTTCCGATGACTAATTACCTGACTCTGCCAAGTCTTTGTTTGGTCCGCACGAACTCAAGAGTCCTAAGTGCCTTTTCTGCAGGGGATGTTACAGCTTGCCGCAGTTCCTGCTGAAGAGGTTAGTTTTGTAAAATTAGGTAGGTTCTTTATTTTCCCGTTGCGTTACCCGAGGTGGGCTGTCGATCGAGATAGTCGACCTCGTCCGTGGGACTTCTCTACTCTCTTTCGTGTGGAAGGCCTCGAATGGGGCCGGCCACTCGAGTATCTTTTTCTATTCATCACGCCTTTTCCCCGCCAGTAGTAGCGCACTGAGCCAATCGAGTTTTTCCGACAGGCATGTCGAGATAAAATATTCCTACTGATGAAAAGCGTTATATTTTTTTCAGTTGAGCTTCACTTTTGAATCGCCTCGCTGCGTCTAGGGTGGTAAAACACTGAATCTCATAATAATATAATGCCGTCTTTGTATTCTTCTCTTCATCGTTATTTGATGAGATAAATACTTTGTGATTACGGACAAAACTATAGACTGTTTGAGCAGAGGTGGAGAAGGCGTACCTCTGGGTAACCCAGTCGTTAATTTATCTAATGATAATGTAATATTCTATACCATTAAATTTCCGGTACCTACCGAAGCAAGACCTTTGTACAGGACTGATGAAATTTACTATTAGTTTCTATGTTGACACGGTGGTGGCCTGTCGCCTATAGAAGATTTCTGAATGTTTCTTTTTAACCAGAAAAATCACGTGCCATAGGAAAAAAACAGCGTGTTGCTCGGTCTCCAAATGTTTGTTCGCTTGCCTAGCTTGTCTTAACTAAAGAAAAACAGTGCATCTTGAGGAAAAAAAAGCAGTGCGTTTCTCTGCCTGCAAACATTAGTACATTGCTATAGCCACTGCGATATTCCATAGCTCTAAATGTATAGTTGGTAGCCGTGATGATGGGTTCTTTACGGCCCGCAGTGCTATGAAGGCTGTCATCTCCCTCATTTTTCATATCTGTCGCCAAGACAAGTAGACCCCTTTCAGAGTTAGTAATACGTCTTCCTTGTATCTACTGCATGGCCGGCGCTTGCGCTATATGAAAGCCTCCCTCCCTTCCCTGTCATCTGAATTTTCCAAGAAAACAGGGCCCCTAATTAAAATCCGCGGCGATCTTGAAGGAACGGTCTGAATACCTACCAAAAGAAGGAAAATTCTAGCAAACAAAGGATAAAATTTAGGTTGAAAGAAGGCCCCCTCCCCTAGGTAATTAATTGCTGGATACAAACTGCGCGTAAATCAAACTCGTCCTAAGAAACGGTCCTGAAGAAACTTTAGCCGTGGTAAATTTGCCTCCTTTGAACACTCGCTTCAATACCTTTCTGAGAAAAAAGTGGCCTGGCCTGGGACTGAGGCTAGAAAATTGGATCGTCTCCCTGAAGCTGGAGGCACCAGTTGGTGTATAACTCTGCAGATACTGTGCCTTATTGGTATTGGTATTCTTGGTGAGATTTTTAGTTTGCTTTTGTTTGTCGAAGTATGTAGGTATCACACTCATGTTTTACAATGTGTTATTTAGTTTTTTATAGCAGCACATGGACTTGCGTAATCCACGTTCAGGGATACAGGTTTCCATTTTTTTACGGAGGCAGGACAAATAACTCCGCGAAAATATTTGTCAAATAAATTTGTCTCCACAGACTTTTCTAAAAAGAAGAATCGCCAGATTCACATGAAAACACCGAGTTTTGGTTGTTAAACGTGTCCCACTGAAGGTTATGAATGTTATTTTTGTTTTGCCATTTTGTTAACACACTATTTTAGTCTCCGAGTTAATATGTGTAATTTATGCGCTATTTTCTTCTATTACTTACGGTTGCATGAGCTTACATCGTTTTTCTTCCAGCGCTGACTAATTTTAACGTGGGATTCTAATGTTCAATGAATTGGTGTATCCCATGGCTCGACGCTCCCCATATTCATCGCACTTCTACTCTCATACTTGGGCTAGTATCGTCGAAAAAAATTTGATGTGAAGCCTATCTATTTGTACTCAAATTCTAGCCCTATCTGTCATCTTCAAGTCAACTGGATACTTGAAACCAGGACTGTCCGTACTTCCGCGCCGCTGCTGTCAGTTGTGTGTAGAACGTGCTCCCCGTCACTCGTTCATGTGGGCATGAATTGATTACCGGGGAAGTTCCGTTCCATGGAAAAGACCTACCGGTTGTAGCTTCGAAAATCTTTGAAGCCTGTGATGGTGGTGGTAGGTGTTCCATGAGCTCGCATGCTAGACTGCAAACGTAAGGAGCCGGTCGCACCCACGCCATTCCTGAACGAGTGAGCGCCGACACCCTTGCCTGCCGCCGGCACGGACGGAGGACACTCCTTGCTTGCATCCTTGCCTGTTGTACGTCGGCGGCTCTAATGCTAGTGCCTCCCTCACTCCTGCCTCTTGCGATTCTTCTGTAGCTTCGTGTGTTGTGACCGTTTAAACGTGCTTGTGTTAATCCATTGTAGGTACTGCATCTGCTGCATTGATTATGCCTGCAAGCTGCGTATGTAGATGCATTTGAGGGGTACTTTTGTTATAATTTTTCTAATACTTGAATCCTGCACTGAGTAATTTTTTCTGGTCTGTTGAAAATTATTTAATTAGTCAGCGCTTTATGTTCAATATATAAAACTTTCGTCCCTCTCTTTTAAAGTTTTGCAGATCTGTGGTGGTGATTATCCTTCAGAATATAATATTCTCGTAGTGTTCCAGGCCTTTGTCACGTTTTTATATCCGATTTGCGTGGTCAAATATCATGAGGCTTTCCATCGGTGTTTGCAAAGCGTACATTACTGCAGCTGTCTTTCGATTTTTAGAGGATATGGAAATTAGTGGCACCATCGGTTCTCTCCGCAAAATCAGGTTAAGCTGAGGTCAGGGGTATTAGGTGCGCCCCGTCAAATCTAGTTGCCGGCGTTAACAGTGTAAGACGCTCACCCGGCAGAGTTCCAGAAAATTCATTTTTACTCCATGAAACATAACTTTTAGCTATTTAAAGAGCCGTCAAGTTGCTTCTAACATTTGCAAAATCTGAAGTGGCGAAACTAACGTTCCTCTCAGAAGTCCCGGACATGTCAAGCTTAGGAGACTAAAGCGTAACTCACATTCGCTCCGTGCCATTCACTGGCGCTTCAATGATTGGTACAGTTGTCTCAAATATATTAGCATCAGAACGGTAATATATGTCGCGCCGCAAGTTCCGACACAGTATAGCTCTTTCGATGCGGTTTCTGTCAGCACGGCATGTGCCTGGTATATTTCCGCTGACTGTCAGAAATAACATGAGGATGTGCATTTGGCACAATGGTGGCGGACGTCACGGCACTTCTAACACACATACGGGAGACTTGGTAACATGCCTGCTATACGCAACATTGCAGCGTCTCTTAAATTCGCGCGTTCTATACGACGAGAATTCTCTGTTATGGTAAGTTTATATTTACGTTTCAAAAAAATATTTAATCAGCCACCGTTGAAATTTTCCTCTTCAAAGGTAAATGCAAACTTACGGTTATAGATCTATCTGTGTGTGCACCGTCTGACCGTGACGTCACAGCCGTTAGGCCACTAGGGCACGCGCTCATTTAGGCGTCGCCGCCTAAATTCTTGGAGCTCCAGACGCTGCGGCCTGTATCATCCACGCGTGTGTAGAGAGAGGCATGGGAGGAGTGTTGCCTGCTCAGGGTCAGTGGTGCTGTGTATGTCTTGTTGTGCTGTCAAGTGTTGTTGTTATTTGATTGTCTCACCTAGGTAGCGATTGTTAGTATAGCTGTTCGTTTTGGTTACACTTGTTGACGTATGGTTGTCGCTTTTCCTATAGAATTGAATATCAAAAATTGCTAATGTTTGTGTCACTGTCGTAACGGATTTGTCTCCATGACCCGGCACGTCATGTTGTGGTTGCTAGTATACTATAATAATAGGTAGTGCGTTAATTGATGCCGGTGCCATTACGTTGATGTCTTTAGCCTATTACGCTGTTGATAGTCTTCTACATAATTTCTATTTCTATGACTTTTGTACTAGTATCATTCACCTTTATTTCTGTGATAATGCGATCTCTTGTATGGTGGTGCGATAGACATACTGTGAGTGTCGCTGTCCTAAACAATATCAATCTACACAAGCACAAGTTGACTCTTGACTCAATAACTGCTCATCACTTTATTTACCCTTAGTTTCTGGAACTATAAATACCGCAGACTCGATTCTCAGTGCGCCACTTATCATTTTTCTCCATTATGCTTCGATCTGTTGACCAAAGTTCCTTCATTGCACTGATCTTCTATTAGCAGTTTGCTGATTTATATCTCAAGTTGATACGGAGCTTGGGCGCCTTCATTGCAGTTTTGGAAAGCGATTAAATGTCATTATGGATTGGTTTTTACCCGCCATACCTCTAATTCATGATTCTGCTAATGGTCGTGAAGGGTTTATGTCGTAGATCTGCAAACCGGTGGAATAAGTGCGTGTCAACTACGTATTGTTCTTTGTAATAGTGCCTTTTTCTTTTTTGTTATTAAGATTATTGAATGTGAAAGCGTTGACTGACGTTGTTTCATGATGGTATCGTTCTCAGTTCTATAGTTTAGGCTTATTTGGTTTCCATCCTCCGAAGAGGTTATGTTTTTGTCGTGTTTGTCTGTTATTCTCTTTATCTGTCACCGAGATTATTCAAAAAGTTGTGGATGGATCTTTACGAAATTTACTGGGATTGTTAGGTATGTTAACAGTAACTGATGATTAACTGCTGGTGAAAATCCGTTCATCTGTCCGTTTGTCTGTCTCCTTATTTTTTCCTAAGGCCATAACTCGAAAAGTTATGAACGGATTGTCACGAAATTTATATGAGTTGTTAGGTATATTACGAAGAGTAAATGGCCAAATTTTCCGGATGATGTTTTGTTCATTCGGTCGTTTGCCGCTGTGTTTGATTTTATGCTTGTTGGCATAATAACTCAAAAAGTTATGGATGGATCTTTATAAAATTTACAGGAGTTTTTTGTAATGTTAAAAGACATAAATGATTAAAATTTTGGTGATGATCGGTTGGTCTGTTCATGTGGTTTGACTTAATATTTTTTGGCCACATAACTCAAAAAGTTATTGACGGATCTTCATGAAAATTACACAAATTGTTAATACTATCAAAGGGCGCAAATGATTAGATTTTGGCGCTGATACAAAGAAAATCATTGTTTCAGAACCAATTTGAATTTTTCGTTACTGATGCCTTGCTTGGCGGAGGTATGCGCTCTCAGAGTGCTGTCTAGTTGTTTGTGCGTTGGGGACAAGCTTGTTTCAGATGACTGGCCTATAAGACGGTTCATTTAACCCTCAGCCTGTATTGCGATTCCGTGTAGCAGATACAGTGGTGCCTGCTAAGGGCTCAGTACCTAGTTCTATTATTGCTGCAGCAAATAATAATGATAAAATCATTTATTTTTCTCATAAGGTACTGTGGCCAACAAGATTAGGACACAGCGCCTGAGGTTTTCATGATTAAAACTAACTTAAGAATAATGCTAAACACTAGCATCAGAGAGTTATACATA
>LQNS02278076.1:5942200-5956752 GCA_001587735.2 Parhyale hawaiensis | reverse complement strand
TGTCTCCGGACTTCATTTTATCGATGAAGAGAATCTTGAATCAATTACTGGCTCTTTCATGGACCGCCTTAATCCAAGCTGGAGCAATTTGCGTCCATTTTGTGGGTGAGCAGCGGCGCCTTGGGCAGTGACGTTGCCAAAAGTGACGCACCTCACTCGTTCTTTAGCGAGCGTCTCAATTTTGATTGCCCAGCTTCCCTGAAATTGTTTCCCTCGTATGCAGCTCTTGAACCCAAGTTAATACAACCATTTCTTGTATGATGGGTCATGATAGATCCACTGGTGAAAGGTATGCACTGTTTAAGAGGAATTTAATGAGTTGGTCGTAATCGGCCGTTGATTTAGGCTCGCATCTTTGATTTTAAGTTTAACGTATTGTTTACCCGGTGCCCGTAATTTCTATTTAAAATGCAGTAGGGTCCTTCACAAAATTGCGAGTGGACTAGGGACACCCAATATATGTATTAGGTTCTGCGATATTTAATATTGTATCAAGTATTGTCAGCTTTTTTTTCTGTGTTCCTGACGATGCCTCGAATTTGCCCCTGCTCCCCAATTCCATATTAGTAGTTTTTCTTGCGTTTTTTCGGATACGCTCGCATTTTTTCTTCGCGTGGCATCTCTTAACTCGAAGCCCAGATCTTTGAAGCAAGTCGCCTCATCATCTCGTGAAATGTCGTGCCAGCTACGCATAGGATCCTCTCACTACCAGTCGCCTTGGAGTGCTTTCATCTATCTTTATGACAACACTTGAGTTAGTAGAACGTCAGTGCCTGGCGACCTGAAGAAACGTTGCTCCAGTCATAACTCACTTGCTGTAGGGCGAGGAGCAGTCGTCCCTTGTGAGAGGCAGGGTACTCCTCGTATATCACTCCCTCGCTTCCTTTCTGTTTCATTGAGTTGAATGGGCCCTTGACCGGGCAAGTCTTAACTCTCCAGCAGCGGGTGTCTTAGTGGATGCTGTCGCTGATTTGTCGCTAGCTTGCTTTTCAGTGGAATTTCCATCAAGGCTACTGTCGCCGATGGTCTGCGTGCCCAAGTTGCTCTATAGCCTCTAGTTCCTGTGTAACATAGATAATTATCGGTCTCACTTCTACGAGCATTGCCTTTTCTGACTGACTCTGTGGAGCCTGCATGGTAATGGCTTGCTTATTGATTGTATACCTTTGCGCCTCCACATGTAGGTATACTTGCGCTACTTTAAGTTATTAGTATCATCTTGTTATTGGTGTCGTGTGCATTTCCAACAAGAATGGGAAAATTTCAGATGCATGTTTGTATTTTGAGATGAATAATGAAATTCTTTGTGTTTTACCATGTATGCTAAATACCGTACCTAGTTCATAGATTTAATTTAATTTAAAGTAGGTATGCCCGCAGTTCCGAATTAGTAACATGTTCGTTTCCAAACTAAATTCATCCTGACCATATTCTGAGACGAAGCAGGAGCTAAGTTTACTGTTTCAAGCAAATGTATTAGAAAGGAGAAATTGTGTCATAGCCTATTCCGTCACTTGAAAAAAATAAAAGTGGAACAGCACTTACGAAGTCTTCGTTTGCCTTCTCAGCGTTTTTTACATTGGCATCTACGACAAAACATCGTGAATTATTCATTCCATCACAACAGCTATTGAACTCCTGAGTCTTGACACCCCAGTCTCGACGAACAGAACGTAGGTATATTTCTTCAAATGAATCTGCGTGCAGCTGAAAAGGTGAATGAAGAAGAAGAACAACCGATATTATAGCTCTGTGTTTTTTTATCGCGGATGAGGACGTTCCGAGTGTTGTGATTGCGCCTAAGGGTTCGAGTCAGTATAGACGAGTCCATTTATAGCCGTGGTTCTCATACTTCTTTGCTAATCGCGGCGCACCTTTGGAACAGTTACGATATTTTTGTGCAGTTCGTACCCAAAGAGTAGAATTTAACATATTAATTGGCCCATGTAGGTATTACCACATCACATCTCAGCGTTCTGTTGTAAAATATAGATTTCTCGTTCTTTATTTTCTAATCAACGGCGTATATTCTAATCAACGGCGCCCGTAGCCGCACCTCACCAGCGCCTAGGTTTGGGAATCATGATTTAGCTTTTAGAGACCTGCCATACCATCGTATAGGTGTTGGCTATGAATTCAATCGTACCTTCATACAAACTGCGCTAATTCTGTTGGCCTTCGCTGTCTTCGTGTGAACCCTTCAAGAAATGTATATAATCCTCGTTTTATATTGTAGTTCTGTAATCCCGTTCGCTACGTGTGCTTATTCTATAACTAATTCACCAACGACACAACGGTCCTTTTTTAGCCGCCTGCTATTTCTTGCAGCGATATCCAATTTATTTCACCGCATACTGTACGGATTCGTTTTCTGTTTGTATCGTTCCCATTTGGTGCGCGGGAGCACTCGACAGATTTCTCTCTCTATCCATAGGAAGTCCCGCGGCAAAAAAGCGAGTCTGCTACACATCTATAGGCTCTGACTGAGGCCTCTCACTAATCGAATATCCTGCCTGTTGCTGTTAGGCCTATCCCTCTGCGGCAGTGTTTGTGTCGGTTCTGTGCGAGCTGTCTGTATGTGTGTTCGTCTATATTTTGTAGCAGAATCCTGTGAGAGTTTCATGTGTCTTGTTGGCATTGTGTAGTGATGGGCAACTTGCAAGTTCCGTGGAATAACTAACTATAGTAAGCAATGGCACGCCTTTGTTAGCGATATTTTCTCACAGCATCTGCAGAATTTGTGCGTGTGTGGGGATGCAACTTTGAAGTTCTACATAGCTGATGGAACTATTCTCTCCTTGATCGAGTTATGAAAGAGTGTTCCAGGTTTTTAGATTAGCTTTTAGGAAGTACGTGAACCTTTCTGTCAGACCGTTACGTATATGTTACGCCTCATGTAGTCTTAGTCCTTATTCCTAAGAAAGAAGCCAATCAATTCATGAATGAAATGATTGACACAATTTCTTTCAGATTGAGCGAAGTCCAGGAAGATTAGTAAATGCTTTCAACTTGTACGCTGCACACAAAAGTAGATACGTAGTTCGTGCATGACCTGCAGTAGCTTTCGATTGATTCTATGATTCAATGTGTGCATGTCAATGCGTTTACGCTTTCTGTTGACACGCTAGCGCCTACTCACGCGTGCTCACTCACAGCTGCTATCGTGCGAGCGTGTGTGGGTGGGTGTGGTGGACGGAAGTTCACTGGGAGTACACACATGTGGTTGCCTGGGTAACAGTCACGTGTGCGTGCTCGGGTGATACTTCTGCTGTGTAGTTGGGTCGCGTGAAAGCAACGGCATCCCATTGTCCACGAATTCGAATTTTTTACAGTTATCGAGCCTGTGCAATGTTTGAATATTGCGACAAGTATATATTACCTTAAAAGTGCCGCGTATTTTTGCATTGTATTTGTATCAGAAATGTAATTCTGTGTTGTTTTGTTGTTGTTGTTGCACGTGCATATGAACACCTGAGGAATAACTCTGCAGCAGTAACGGAACAGTGCTGAGGTTCATTCATATACTTCATAATGAATTCGAGGGCAATTTGGAGACCGCACGGTACAGTGTACACGATAATCAGAGTATGTAAAACTGCATCTTAAAGCGTTTGTTTCGGTTGCTTCGCCTAAATCTAGAACATTTACTGGTTTGCTGCGCTTAGTTTGACTTGAAGGCACTTTGCTTGAAAAAATATCGCAATTGTTGAGCTCATTGTGAGGGAAAGAAGTTGTTGCTGTAGAATTCAGACTTCATACTCTCAGTCTTCAGGTACTGAGGCCGTATATACAGTACTTGCGTCAACGAGCACTTCGGTTAGGGGAGTGATTAATTCGTATCTCTTTGCAGTGCCCCGCCCTCATTGAAACTTTTTATACCTATGTTCTTGTAGCTCTTGAAAAAGCAATTTATTTGTAAATTCAGGAAAATGTAACTTGTAATTTTTATATGCAGAAAATTATATGTTGGCTATACATTGACAATTTAAGCGTAAATGTACGGTACTTTGTGCACTTCTACTCAGCATAGTACCAATAAATCCAGCATTAGTTACAAGAATTCTACTAATGATGATGCTATCTTGTACTCTGTGGGATATTGTGCATCGCCAGGAGGAGGTGCGAGCACCCTTTGTCATTACCCTCTGTCTCACAGTACCGTCGATGTACAACATATCACGCAGTGTTATTCCTACGAGGAAGACGGAATAGTTCATGGCCGAAAGGGTTAAGCCCTCTGAGTTTAGGGAGCGGCGCAGTGGATGGTGTGCACTATAGAGATCCAATCAGAGCCGCTGCTTGTTTACTCCCAGTGTCTGATTTCTTCCTTTTCTGGGACCTCCTCTTTATCTACAGTTTACAACGTAGGTATTTCGTACTCGGCGTGCATTCCCACTGATTGAGTTGCTACGATTTATTTCTTTAGTGCATTCAATGGCGCGGTTTTGTGTCTACAATTAGCTGCATCAGCTCTGCTGATCAGCGGTATGGCCTACAATGGGAATGCGTCCCAGATGCGTTTATAATTACTTGAACAAATGTTAGTTAGGCATTTGGCCCGTAGTCATTCATTCAGTGCACGCCCGTGCACCGCTCTGTTGTGTTTACGCACAGCCTTCAGCAGACGCACGCGCATCAATGTAGGCGCACACTTATTGATCTCTTAGCCTGGCTTGTTTTGACGGGAGCTCATAGTAAATTTATGGGACGATCCTCTGGTGTGTTTCGTTGGCTGCACTTGTGCGTTCTGACTTCGTAGCCTTCATAATGTAATTTTGTGCAGTCTGCCCTGTTAGGAATCATGACTATGATATCTTATACCAGTTGAACTTGAAGTGCGGTAGTTGTTATATGACAATCTTCAGTGTTGAGAATTATCGTTGCGAAAATCTTATCTCGCATCCTGAAGTTGTAGGTCACTGCCATGTATTATTTACTTGTGTTATATTTCTTGTGTCGTTAGTCAGGGTTGCAGAGCCAGCCGGAGTCGGAAACCCATTGGCTCTCGGATTCCCACAGGTTCAAATAGTCGAAGACGGAATTTAGGGCCCGACACCGACCCAGTTATAGCTAAAATATAAATTTATTAGTGTATTCAGATTCAATATAATGCAAGATTCCATTACAAATACCAAGAAAGTAAATTCTTGAGCTTGATGCTGATATATTTGAGTATTAATTCTTCCTAATTGTCCATTATGTATATGTGAAAATTTAAGGACCTAAGTGGCTAATGCGCAAAATGTAATTATAAATATGAAAAATACTCCATAGGGTAACATGTCTAGTACTCGTCCACCATGGTCGTAGCCGTCCACTTGGCTTTAAAAACTTCCTGTGTGAAAACTAGCAGTGCTAGAGAGCCGTACATAGGCTTAAACTGTAGACTAAGTAGTACCCTACAGTTTAAGCCCTACACAGAAAGTTTTTAAACCCAAGTGGACGGCTACTAGCATGGTGGACGAGTACTAGACATGTTACCCTATAGTTTGATACAACTGTATTAATACTATATTTAGGTAAGCTGTAGTTGGACAAAATTAATGGTTATACGCGTACGTACTAATTGCTAATTGTATTAATGAGTTGGAGCCGGAGTCTGTCTCTTTGGCATTCCAGGAGTCAGAGTTGGACTTTACCCACCCAACTCTGCAACCTGTCGGGGGGAAAAAAAGTATTTGCCTTTGATTTGATCTATTGCACTTGATGCTCTGTAACTAGTGTTTTATATAGCTATATGTGTGTGTGTGTTAGATATGTAAAGCTATCTTGTGCACCTCCGCAATGGAGTGTTCTTCACCAGTTTCAATTCGTAACTCGCAAGTCGCAACACGCATACGGTTGCATCATCTGGCATCTGTGATTTGGCTGTGATAGCGCGAATTGCACGTAATACGCGCGCAGATCAATTACCATATCCCACGTGATAGTATTTGCAGTGTTTGCTGTTAGATTCCATGCACCTTATTCGGGGTTTTGCTATGCAATAGATGTCCCGTATTTTATCACCAAGTAGGTGATATCAGGCGCAGCATCCTGCTCGTTTGATTTCTTCACAAGTTACGTGCGACTATCGGAAGGCAGCAAAGAACAAGTTTTGGAGACCGGTAACTCGCTGCTGACAACCTTGCGTGCGTCACGGTAGACCACCCGACCAACCTGGCACCCTGCATTTTGCTGTCTACGATTAGTTTCGGGCGGTCATATGAAATGTGAAGTTGCGCGGCAATGCACGCTTACGTCTGTTTGATTTGCATCGTGTTCAGCTAGCCGTGCGCTTGCAGGATCCTGTTACACAGTGTTTTTTTTACTCTGTAAAAGTTAATTCCTGAGCAAGTTATTACATTGCACACGTAAGATGCTAAAATTCATTTACGTGCTCGAGATTACAGTGCAAGCAGTTAAAAAATATGATTTAGCACCAATGTCTTGAGCTTGCATGTAAATGGTGCGGTTGCTGTGCTGTATCGTAAGTAATGTGTCCTTTCTTTACAGCGTATCTTGACTTCACTCTCTGTAATACTGTACACTTCTCAGTTTATTGTTAAGACAGCTATAGCTACGTTTCAAATTTAATTGGTGTTGTTTTTTTCGCGGTCATGAAGATTCATACGAAGCATAAATGCTCTAATAAGTTTGTTCTTGTTTCAGGTACGGTGTGCATTGATGTCTCGTCTACTTGTCTGCTTTTGTGTAAGTACAGTGTTAGTGATATTGTTGGGCTCATAAAGATCCGTTGTGCGTTTCTAGTGATATGTGCACAATTCGCTAAACGGTTTGTTACTCATTGTTTCTCATGTGCCGAGTTGTACTATCTATTGACAACTAACCGACGCAGTTTGAAAACACAATCACTTGTCAAAGATTATAGGCTACACAGAATGCGACGAGACCTCAAGAAAAAAAAAAACAAAGGCTTAACCGATATTTCCTGCTAGATGATGGTTATATTTGTGAGAAAAGCATACCTGTCATTAATTAAGTACTCGCCATTTTGATAGAAGTTTTGAAAAACTTCTATTAGAGGAAAATTGCGATCAGTTTGCTAAACAACCAGGAATACGTTGTACTGGATTGGATTATGTTTGGTGTCAAGTGACCTGAGGCTGCGGGGTGGATGAAAGTAACATCGGTGTCTAAATGCTAGCGGTTCCTAAATGCCAGCATTTTTACTATTCCTTTTCATTGCCATCTTTTTCGTCTGATGCTAATGATCTATACTTACTTCCGCCAAGGAGATGTTTTTACCGGTATTTATCGTTCTATAGTCTGCTACTTATGGACGGTTTTGCATAAAATTTGACAGGAACTGTTCGGAATATGAATAGATGACTAAATTTTGGTGGTAATCCTCCCGTCTCTCTGTTCGACTGCTGCCTGTTAGCAACGTAACTCAATAAGGTATGGACGGATCTTTATGAATGTTCCGGGAACAGTTACAAATGTCTCGAGGAGCAGGTGATCTCAGCCCACGAGTGACCGCGAAGATGTAGAGTTTCTCTCATGTAGCGGTTGCATTTTAGAGGTCTCTTCTTCTCTGAGGCCGAGTAATTTTCGGTCTAAGTAGAGCTCTTCGAAGTTAGATACAGAAAAAAAAGGCTTGACTGACGACTCTGTACTAGTTTCCATCTTCTGCATTTCAGAATGAGACTGACACGTAAAAATAAAAGTGAAGACAATTTGTAATAAATGTGTATACAATGTAAGAGATTGCCATGGAATATGATGCCACTACGTCGCTAACGTAACTCTCAACAAGATAGCTACCTACCTCTGTAGTAGTAGAGATTAGTGGAGTAAAACTGGAGACTGACAATCGCACCTTCTCCCGATTCGGACTGCCCTCAATCATACGACAAGATGTGGCTTCTCTCTATTTTAGCTCTCATAGCCTACATCAGTTTTTATATACCATATAGTTTCTCTCAGGCATGGAACTCCTTCGCTGAATTTCTGCCCATTGTTTGAATATCATTGGCTATGGATTTACAGCTGATCAAGTAATCATTGCCATCTCCCTTCGGCTGACATTCCTTAGCGTTTTGGGCTCGAAAAGCATCTCGTGGTGAAATAAACACGCGATATTCGAGGGTAGGGGCCTATTCAGTTCACAGACACGGTTCTCGCGGCACCGTACTTTTTTAGGCTTTAAAGCTACGTTCGTAAAACCTATGAACTTTGAAGAAAAGCTTGAATAAATAGTTCATCACCAAATAGTTTGAGGAAAAATACCTTAGCACAGGTGACAATAATTGTCGTTCAGTCGTGATAATTTCTACTGTTACCCAATTTATGTATAAAATATGGGAGACCCGTTGCTCTTGACAAGATTCTAAATAAGTGCTGAGTGTCGAGTAGGGTCATGATCTGAATTACGACATTTCAGTGTGTCTTTGTGTGTCTATCCAACCACACTTGGTGGGTCGCGTGTTGCGTTGAGTTTCGTTCACAGACTTGTATTCTAGGTAGGTACTTCATTTCGTTCACAGACATCCCTTGCATTGAACTTCGTTGTCAGTCCGGGCTTAGATGTCTCGACATGTTTACTACGTCTGTTGCTGGTAAAATTTGGCGACGATCTGTCGGTTCGTTTGTTTGTCTATTTTTCTGGCTGTCAGCAGCATAACTTGAAAAGTTGTGGATGGATCTTCACAGAATTTACTGGAACTGTTCGGCATGTCTCGAGGAACCGATGATTCCATCCAATTTAATGATGATCAGAAATAAATCACGGCTTTTGGACTACCTGCTTCGATTTTTCGGTAGCGTTGCGTTGCTTGGCGGAGGGTTGCGCTCTCGGATTACTTCTCTAGTTGTCTACCTATTCGTTCGAAAGAAATGCTTTTAGCAAAAAAATACAAACGACCACATAATGCCCGCTCATTCATTTGGGAAAGATTATTTTTTGAAATGCACTGTAGGATATGTTGCTGTTGAATTGATGATTCGGAATCTGCCAAGTTAAGTGACGGTTAAATAAGCAGTAGCTATTATTTTTTTTACTGTCACGGTAAATCGAACAAGTTAATTTTTTAGAACCGTTTACTGCAATGTTCATTGTTGAACGTTATAAGTAAGTACCTACTTGTTCTGGTGGAAAGAGTTGTATATCCCCTGCGCACCCATTTCATTCCCTACTCCAGAATTATTGCTGATAAACCGCGCCCTCTTTTTCTCCCTTAGAAAGTTAAGGTCGGTAAATTAAATAATGCTGCGAAGTTTCTCTGGAGTTACTTGCAGCTGTTAAATGTCACTGCCTGCAGCAGTAAACGTGCGCCGTAGGCTGCCTTCTATAGACCCGTGCGCGGTCATTCTTCCCTATCTGACCGCCATAAGTTGCTGTGCGATAGCTGCCTCCCGTGCCCTCGCATTTCTTGCCCTCACTAACCTAACACATAAAAATATTTCCTCGCAGCTTCATGCCACCGAAAGCTTAGCGCCATCAGCATTGGGGCTGGTCTTATTCTACTACTAGCTGGACTCTAATTCTCTGGTTTCCTCGACTGAAAGAAGAGATTTTTCTATTCTTCAGCATTGAGTAGTGACAATTCTACAAAATGATACCGAAGTGAGAGAGGATGAAGTCTCCTATGCATCTGGTCTTTGTATGTTATCAGGTAGAACACGTTCAAAGCTCTAATGCCTTCAAAACTCCCATTGCGGTTACTTTAAGTAACAGCGTCTGTATTTATTAGCGAAGTTGCACCCCTTTTGTTCATTGAGCCCGTATCTTTTCTATTAATCCTAGCTCTTAACTGATATACTGTTGCATTTAAACTGTACTTCTCTGATTTCTACAATATGCATCAGTTTGCAGTGACCTGTAACCTCGTATGCTTACTCTACTTTACGTCAGGTCCTTTTGCTGTTTACTATTTACTCTTCCCTTTTTTTTGCTTTGAACATTGCGCGGGTATTTAATGTTACTGGGAAGCTATGTTACTCTCTGCTTTATGATATTCTGTTGAGAAATGAGTGAAGCATTACCTCACAGGAGCAGGTGTTTGTGCGACTGAAATGTGGTCTGTCATCCGTAAGCTTTGAGACACTCGGACTTCGGCAGTGGTGAACTTCGGAGGCATGGGATATGCATTGTTCGATTACACTTGAGCATTCTATTCTGTAGGCAGCCGCATTCTCAAAGTAATCCAATAAGGTTGCATTAGTCTTCGATAAAATAATTACCACATTGTTGGAGATTTAGTACTTGTTCGTTAACGCCGGTCATTGAGATCAAATGCTGTGATTGTACAGTACAAGCAGGTGTCTTTGTCATTTTCGAGACAACAATGCTCGGCTAATGCGAACAATGCACTTGGTGAATCCGTGTCTAGTTTCCTTCGGCCGTCTGTTTACTGCTGATGTTCCTTGCGTTAAGCTTACCTTCCTCTTGCGCTGAGGCCTTCTCCGTGCTGCAAGAGGCTCTTGAGAAGCTCTGTAAGCGATACTGCCTCTCATCGTCCGTTGCTGTGTCTGCTTCTGCTTGTATTGCTGTGTCTTGGCTCTTACCGCCCCCTTCCTCTCTCGTCTCATTCATGCGCTGCTGTGTATCTTCCACTCACATACTCTTTGTTCTTGAAAACCCTTGCTGTTTCTGCTCCTGCATGTATTGTTTGTTGGGTTTTGGCTACTGCTGCTACTGCCACATCCTCACTTCTCTTCGTGCATTGCTACGTATCATTTGCTTACACACTGTACGTATAGTCTTGCAACTATATGACCTCATTCTTCCTTTATTGATCTTCCTTCTTCTTCTTTTTCTGTCTGTGTCTTTTTTGCTACGGCCACATCCTCTCTTGTCTGCTAGCACTGCTGTGTATAATTTTCACGCGTATTATGTAGCTATCCTTGCGGAGATTTGAGCTTTCTGTGCTGTGGTTCCTTACCGTCGGCACACGATCTACCATGATGCTGTTGAGTATTTTTTAATGTAAGTCTGTATTCTGTAGTATCCACATCTGTTGGCGGCATTTCTACTCTCCGTCCCGCCTGTCTGCTTGCGTTTTTATCCTCGTAAGTGACTCCCTCTCGATTACATTTGCTTTTATGCTTCAGATTCCTTCTCCTTGAGATCGTTTCTGTTCACACGTTCCGTGCGTCCCTTCCTTTCTGCTCTACGGTTTGCTATGGTGTTATCCTGTGCCTCATCCGTCATACGAGTGGCATGCTCCCGCCAGTAGCTATATACATAGTAGTGCATGTAGGGTAGGGTACTTAAGAAAATGGGTGTTACGTGGGCAATATCTCCATTATTTTGAATATTTTTGGAATTTTTCTTTCGTTGCTTTAGTTGATCATTATTTTTATGCCCAATCTTCAATTTTGTCCAGATACACTAAAAACTTGTTTCATTCGCATCTACGCATGTGATTGTTTACACTTCAGAAGCACGCAAGTTAATATTACGCTTGTTTGTCCTTGGCTCATTGTAGCCAGTATTTACTCTGTACTAAATTTACTCATCTCTCCTCGCTCTCGCGTGATGTGTTGCTTATCTCTAGTATTACCTCTTGAGGCATCGGATGAGTCGTCGGTTTAGGTTAGCAAGGTTCGCTTATCTTTGTTTTTGGGAGCAGTGATCCAGAAGGGACCCTACAGGTTTCCATAGCTAGGCTTACGGGAGATCTTTCCTTCGTGACCACTTCGCTTCCTCCCACTTTCATGCTCTTGGTGATGAGACTTTGTTCTGTTTTTCTTCTTTTCTAGCCGATTTGTTCCCATGCACGTTGATCCTGTTTAGGAATACCCTCGTGCATGGGTTCCACGTTTCTTCGACATAGTGTGTGTCCCTTACTTTTCCTGAAAAATCGCCTTTGTGGTGGAGACAGTCACTATTCAGTATTAGAAAAATCTGTACTACTAGTTAATTTGGTAGCTCGACGTACCCGTCGTCTCAGCAGTGTAGGCAAATTGCGTCATACCCATGCTCGTGATGTCGTTCATGTTTCCGCTGCAGCAACTCCCTCTCTACATCTGTGCGCTTATCACCACGTACACAATTCTGTCGTGATGCACGCTCTGTTTATTTGTTTCGCTCCCCTCTGGCATCTGTGTTACTCGCCCTGCATTTGCCCAGCACTCGTGCCTTAGTAATTGATTGGCAATTCGCATTTTCTTGGGCGAATTGATCGGGTTTATTTAACATGAGTTAGCTACCCAGAATTACGCTGCGGCTCCACTTACTGAACGAGGAAATTTGCCCACTCGTATCTGAGATGCAATAGTTCGACTTTGTATCATCTTACTGCTCTGCAGATCTCGCATTGCTTACGATTCTTTGATGCCCGTCGTCTTATTTGCTTCTCGACTGGAGTGTCGCTGGCTTATTAAAGTTGACTCAACAGTTACCAGGCGATGCCTGACTTAAGTCTGTCCCGAGTTTGCTCTGATTTTTTCCTTGTTATACGAGATGACGCTCGTGTGTTCGCCTTAACTCATCTCACTTTGCCTTTGACTTCACTTCTGAAGTGAGGTATCCTTCTGTGAAGGAGGAAAGTTCCGTCGAGGAGGTGCGTATCCTCCTAATTAGGATTTTTCTTGCCCCCAGCGAGAAGCTTCCTTCGAAGATGGTGTTAAATTTACACCGAAGAGTTTCTGAGGAACGGACGATATTCAGCGTTTGCGCAGCCTGCGGTCTGTCCGACTTATTTTAGTTTATTTTCCCTAGTTAGTAGTGGTCTTTATTTAGCTCCCGACTATGTGATATTACCTACGGATAATATATTCTGCAGTTTCACTGGTGGCTACTCTGTAGCACAGCTCGCCTTCCCGTACACTTACGAGAAATGCCTGCTTTACGAATACTGCAGTTTCATGCCGTGTGAACAAGCCAAGGCATGTACGGTATTTTCCGTCAGTGCGCGCGAAATCGGGCTGGTTTTAGCCTTTTAGGATGTCTGTATTTTTTGCTGATTTTACTGCTCCATTGTCACAGTTCACGGTATAACATACCGTACCTACCGTTCTTGGTGAAAGACTTACTGCTGTGGATGCTGTCATATTTCTCAATAGACTAAGATCATGCTAGGAGATTGAAATGATGTTTCAATTTTGTAATGATCAGTTTTATCGTAATTACTTAATTGCTATAAAAGGCTATGAACTTTGATCGTATTGGTGGTAACTTGTTGCAACTACTCTTTATGCTACCAGTCTAGCCTATTTCTCCCAATACCTACTCTTCTGCTATACCGTGCCCGGTTATTAAAAGAGACGGCGAAGAGCATGATTCGTGATACAGTGTATAAATAAATATCTGAGACTATTATATGAGTTCGATAGTACTTCCACATGTATTCTTAAAATTAATATTTCGAATTCCGTTGGTTAGGCTTTGTTGGCACATTTTATTGGAGTGTCAAAACTGGCATTCACGTTCAAGACACTTTATACATGTCAGTTTCAATTAAAACACTTCTCGTGAGGACTCCATATAGATGACCTTAGAGTTAGTTGGGCCTGCGGGACGTCTCTCCTCTAACCCTACTTTGCTTCCTCCCTGCCCCGCACTGTACCTACTCCTACTTACGCTTTTCTGTGTTCTTCCTCTTACTCCCGACTTGCTGTTTGCATATGAGTCGATCCCGTACGGGAACACCCTCTTGCATAGGTTTCAAGTGTCGCTCTGCATACTGTATGTCTCTTCCTTTTACTGTCCTAGAAGATTTACTTTTTGCTAGCTAAGTAAAGCTTAAACTAATTTTTATAGGAATGTCTTTCGACTAATGACTCGTTGTTTTAGCTTTACGCCTCTACTCGAGCAATTCTCCATTTAGGGGGTCGACGCTATCTCCTTTGAGTTGCCACCACGATACGCGCGTTATGTAAAATTCCTCAGAATTGTATGGGCGACCTTGCCTGGTCTTTGGGAGTGTTTCGTCTGCAAGGCTATCGCTGCTCCGAGCGAGCGCTTCAGCTCTTTCGCCTCGGCTGCTTTGGAGTCCTGGAGAAACTCCTGAAAAAATTGGGAGGCGGCGTTAATCTCTCGCTGCTGCGAATGCGCCTTCCTGGAACTCCTTCAAGATTTACTATCGCCTTAAATTTGTGTTGGCAAGAGATTATGTATTGCCTCTCGGCTACTGTAGCATGGCCTCTACTCGAGCTCCGCTTACATGCTCGAGTCCAAAGCGCTGCTTTTTGGTCAGAGTTGTAGAGTCGGAGTCGTACACTTGCCAGTTCCTGGAGTGGGTGTCGGAATAAAGCGGCCGTTTCCGACTCAAGATTGCAAGTCTGATTGCAAAATATGTACATTTTTATTTTATTCATTTTTTTTTGTAAATTTTAGGTAGTGGGTAGTTGGCCGGAGTTGACAGTCCTGCTAAATCCTTATATTATTTATATTTAGTAATTTAGTCAATCTTTCAGATCCCAAGTAATACATAAAGTTGCAAATATCAGAATATGCTTTTTTTTTAGCTTAACCAAATCCATATGTTTGTTTTACAGTCGGCTCAAATCAACAATTTCGCTAAATACTTACCAGTCATGTGATGAAGTCTGACTGGAACAGTAGAGATACCAGGAGTCAGAATAAGTGTCGCATCTTCAGAGCT
>LQNS02278076.1:5927156-5942139 GCA_001587735.2 Parhyale hawaiensis | reverse complement strand
ATTTCCGCCTATCTATTTCGTTAAGAGCGTGACACCAAACATATAAATATATATATATATATTTATATATATATATTTATTTATAAACACACGAAGGTTATTCTTAGTATTAGATATTTAGTAATTTAGTCAATCTTTCAGATCCCAAGTAATACATAAAGTTGCAAATATCAGAATATGCTTTTTTTTAGCTTAACCAAATCCATATGTTTGTTTTACAGTCGGCTCAAATCAACAATTTCGCTAAATACTTACCAGTCATGTGATGAAGTCTGACTGGAACAGTAGAGATACCAGGAGTCAGAATAAGTGTCGCNTTTTTTTTAGCTTAACCAAATCCATATGTTTGTTTTACAGTCGGCTCAAATCAACAATTTCGCTAAATACTTACCAGTCATGTGATGAAGTCTGACTGGAACAGTAGAGATACCAGGAGTCAGAATAAGTGTCGCATCTTCAGAGCTGCCGACCCCGTAACCCTGGTATCTGCAGCATTTATTACTAATACAAAGCATGGTAAAATTATATGCGGAAAGGGTTAAGACGAAAAAAATACCTTCATTTCATTATGGTTTAGGTTTCATGTTTCGTAGGCTATCTCCTCAGAAGTACAAAACGCCACTTAAAAATCGTTACCTTTAAGTAACGTATGTAAATATAGTTAGCAATTCAAGGCAATAAAGCGATTGCTATTATATCTTATGACTAACGTGTTATATATAGAGAGGCAAGTTGCCGAATATAAACAACGAAACTCCGTACGTTATACTCATGCTTTAACCGATAGTTATAATGAGTGGATATAAAGCAGTTAATGTGTTAGGGACCTTTCCCCTTACTGTAATCTAGTATGGTAGTAAACGTCGGTTTAAATCACAGTGTGCCATGGTATAGGTACAGTACCTTTGTGCTTGAATAGGAATTGAGCGTTTTGTTGGTTTATTTTCCGAAGCTGTTTTTGCTTTTTGATGATAGCTAATCGCGTTTTCTTTGGGCTTTCGGTCAAATAACTTTCCTCATTTTTTTTTTATCTGAAAACTTTACTCTTCTGTGAAATTTGTGTCTGTTTTTCTTGATAATTTATGTGATGAAAATAACCTGCCGTTAAAAATCACGGCATATAATTTGCATTGGCTCCCTCTCATAATTTGCGCATATGGTCTCGATTCTGCTATGGAGGAGGTTCGCCCAACTTATGATATGGGGAGGAGCGACATCAAGGGGGACCCTGTAGGTAGCCTTGGCTTAGCTAGGCCTTCGGCATATATCTGCCTTGCGTGTCCACTTTGCTTCCTTCCATTCTCGTACTTGTGCTGATGGTACTTTGTTCTGTTCCTCTTCTTCCTTCTGAAGTTGCTGTGTCTTTGCACGTTGATTCTGTGTGGAAAGATATTAGTGCATGGATTCCACGTCTCTATCGACGTAGTACGTGCCCCTTCCTTTCTTCTCTTGAAATACTGCAGCTGCTCAAGGAACTTGCATACAATACCGGTAATAATTTAACTATAGAGGATAAAATACTTGGTAACTTCATTTCTTAAAATATTGAAAGCGGTGGGCAAAGCATTACCATTCCTATTCTCATTCTGCCCAAAAGATCGCAATATTTAGATTTTTTTTTTTTTAAGTTGGCAAGACTTGCATTCTTCTCACCGTCGTTGACTTTATAAACGGAATTTAATCGTCTGTCTGTTTGCGTTTGCTTGGAAGTTTGTAACCAGTTTGTATCACTTGTATTTAAATTTCCCTCCCCTGCTCATTCTATCAGTTCGTTGCAAAGCAACGTGTTCCTTCTTCCTATGCTGCTAATTCTAAAGCTGTATCTACAATTCACTGGTTATGAGCACGGTGTGCAAATTCTTCACAAACAATATGAAGAAAAGAGAGCGTATCTAGGATGGGGAGTGCAGGGAGTTCCCACTGAGCTTTTTTTTATTAGATTAACCCAAGATCCTTTGAAGAAAATCTCGTCCATTGCTACTAGATAGTCCGTTTTCATCGTATCGCGTAGAACGTGACGGAATATGAACATACGGATAGATAAATGGATGTCGCTATTGTAGTATCATAGACCGCAACAGTACTTGACTCTTACGTCCAAACTGGCCTCTGACGCTGGCAGCCAAAATGGGAAAAAATGGGATTTTCTCATGCAGGCAAGCGCCCAAGTGTGTCCCCGCCGTATCCAAGATACCTTCTCCGCAAGAAAAATGTTGGGTATTTCGGAATTTTTTTCTTTCGCATTAGATTGGGGGAAAAGCATAGATCTTTAGAAAATCCCATTTTTCGTTGCCGACTTCTGGCCGCCAGCGTCAGAACTAAGAGTCAGCAGGTACTGTTGCGGTCTTTGGTAGTATTTTATTTTTACGCCCTAAACTATTTCGCCTCTAACTATAGTCATTAGGTTTGATAAAAATGATGGTACCTGCATATAAAGAACGTAGATAATGGTATATAAAATATGCTATTAGAACCAGTTATACTCGCGGTAGCAGCAGCCTAGGGTGCTGAACTCCTGACACTAGACGTTGCAGGTTCAAATACCAACCCAGGCAAGCGAGTTCTTGCGGCGCTTGACGTGCTGGCTCAGCATTTTGTAGATATATGCATAGCTGTCGTACTGGCACATACCTATCTTTCCCCGAAATGGGGAGAGTAGGGGGTGCAAGCTGTTCCATATAAAAACATTCCGTTTTCCCATTATAGCTATTGACGATCTGTGGTCGACTGCAGCCGCACGCTCCTGGATCCCACCAGTTTATCTATATCCGCTGCACGAACCAGTGCATGTGGGTTCTGCCTCATTTTTTCAAACTGTTTCCTTGTGCGTTGATCCTGTGTGGGAACACCCTCTTGCATGCGTTCCACGTTTCTGTCCACTTACTATATATCCCTTCGTTCTTCCCCTGTGAGGTCGCCCTAGTTGTGGAAACGGAGGCTTACACTACTCAATATTATAACTAGAATATTAAATAATAATGACATAAATACTTGTTTATATAGTACTCTTCCAGTATATACTGTCTTCTCTGTGTTTAATCAATCTCTAATCGTCTTAGGGTTTTCGGTCTTTATTACTCTTTAATCATCTCGTTAGAGCTGGAAAAATCTGGAGCTTTAAGTACGGAAACTGAGAGAGTTCGATGTCGCAGTATGCACTGTGGCAGCTAACTAACTGGGCCACCGACGTAGGTATCGAATACTACGCCTCCATGTTACGCCCTTCATTGAATGCTCTCCTGCCACCAATGAGGTGAGACAAACCCTTCGTGTTTAGTAGGCTTATAGCTGTGCACGCGACGCGAGAGCAAGCTCTTGTTGCTATTTCTGCTGTCATCAGTGCTAACGATTGTGGGTCACCTCGCTACTCCCTGTTGTGTCTATATATATGTGGTGGCATTGGGCGTGCTGCTATGAAAGCGTTATTACGTCATTGCCTCGTATATACTGATGCAAATTGATTTTTCGCAGTGACTACTGAAGGATTTTTCAGTTCCTGGAATTGGCCCGTGTGACTGTTGAATTATGTACCAACTTTGCTTTACCAGCCAATTTGGTGACTCCCCAAGAAGTTTAAAATTACTTTGTCGCTTTTGGATGCTATTATATTATTTACTCCCCAAATATCTATCCTCTGCCTGAACTACGTTTGCCTAATACTATAGTTTGGGCAGATCTCCCTCTGTAGAGTGTGTAGTCTCAAATGCCCTTCTTCCACCCTCCGTGATCGTTGATATCTCCCTACCGGGAGGCACATATATCCCTTCCTTCCTCCTGCTTCTCCTCCCCTCGTAAAGCGAGCTATAGGAAGGCACACTTTCCGATGTGGCGGTGGTTGCATGCAAGCAGCCGGCGCGTGGTGGTTGGTGGTGGTGTGTTGAGCGCGTTTTGACAGCTCTTATCGGAGGGTCCCCCTTCCCTTGCTACCTCTCATTTTTGCGGCTCAATATTAAATTCTTGATAGCTGCACCTGCACCTGCTGCTACCACGACGGCTGCTGCTGCTCCTCCGTCTCTGCATAAATAGATCTTCTCAGTTGAACTTGGTCTTGCTTATTGCCTCTGTCAGCGAGTTCATCTTTTTTTTTTCGGAATTTGGCTGCGTGTTGTGTAACAAAGTTAACCAAAAAGTTATGAAATGTACAGGGATTGTTAGGTATGTTTGGAGGAACTGTTAATTAACTTTTGTAAGATCTGTTCAATTGATTGTTTGCCTCTGTTTTTTTTTGCTGGGCACAGTAAATCAAAAAGTTATATACAGATCTTCGTGAAATTTGCAGGGAATGTTAGGTAGAGCAAATAATTAAATGTTTGTGATTATTCGTCCCTGTGTCTTTGTCTCTGGTCACTTTTTTTGTCTTAACAACCCAAAAAGTTATGAATGGATCTTCATGAAATTTCCAGGAACTATGGGAATGTTAAGAAACAGAAGACAAAATTTTGGTGATGGTCTGTTCGTTCGTTTGTTTTACTGTTTGTCATTTTGTTGACATGGACATAATTTAAAATGCTGTCGCCGGATCTTCAAGAACTTCATTTTCTCTGCTCGGAATGCTACCAGGAATAGCTGATTTGATAGGCTATTGGCTATGATGAAAAAAGAAATTCTGGATTCAGAACCACTTTAAATTTTTTCGTCTATATTGCATAGCTTGCCGGGGTGTATGCTCTTTCGGGGTCTCTAATATTCTTGTTGCTGAGCTGATGTTAGTTGATCTTAATAAATATTTTATGTTCGTGTGCTGTAGTGCTGTGCGTATGTCCTGTGCTGTAGTGCTGTGCGTATGTCCTGTGCTGTAGTGCTGTGCGTATGTACATGTTTGACTGATAGTGCTCTATGTAGGCATGTTAGTCTTTGTCCTATGGATAATAGGTGAGTTTTACCGTGGCAACATCAATCAGTGCTGCAAATGCAATGCCGCTCTTACTGTTGTATATTTTCTTAGGAGAAGATTGCTCACGCTTGGTGACACTCCCGCTTCTTAAAAGATCAGAGCAGCATTAAGTTTTCGTGGTTGTCTCAAACGTAATCGGTTTGCAATCAGCGCCTGAAATTCGATCCAAAGTACTAAATCCAGCCCTCGCGGTTAAATTTCCGGATAAATTGAAGCTATTCGAGTTAGATTATTTCATTTAAAGTGGGCTAATCCAAAACATGTTTTATGTACCCACTGGCGTATAGGAAGCTATAATGTTTAGTTGCGGTCTACCATTAATTCAATTTTTACTACCGTAAGCTGCGTGATGTGAAATATGGATATCTTCTTAATTTTGTTTTTGGGTCATGCTGGATGCAGCAGTGGGCACAAGCGTATTTGTTGACGAGGCGATAACACTAAAACCACGACTCCCTTTGACACACTCCACCACTCCAGCAAGAGTCGTGCTCTCCTAATGACCAAATTCTGTGCTGCTTCAGAGAGCTGCAGAACCACCTGAAAATTTTTGCGTCCTCCTACCTAGAAAAGAATCTTGTGTGCGCCTCTGAAATCCTGGGGAGTTGCACGGAGCAAAATTAAATAACACTCTGCTCTTACGCTTCAGTGAGGCCGAATTGAACGCTCGGGCGGTGTTCCTCTGAACTTGCTTCTTTGGACTCGGCGGCGGCGGCTGCTGCTGGAATTTGCTGAGTCGTGCGACGTACGGAGGAGACTGGAGGCGCCGCTTCTCTGGAGTCCTAACAAGAGCTAAAGCTGCAACACAAACCGCAACAGCTGCAAGGAAACACAAAAGTAACATGGACGGTTTTTGCCTTTATTTCCCCTGATCGTTGTTGTGGCTAGTTGCTGCTGTGAGAATGTAACACAACGAGTTGAATGCTGATCAGAATATTAATGGAAATGTATGTAATGACATCTCAAAAACACGTTGCATACAGTAAATGGCTAGTCATCAGTAGCAGTTGTAGACAAGATCGCATTAGCCGCACCAACAGTTTGCCATCTGTTACAGAACCAGTGGCAGTCATAGGTGAAAAGTATCTGCAACAGCAATGGTTATACACAACAGAATGTGTAGCCACCACAGAAGCAACATGAGCAGCAACGGCCAGTCTCTCTCTCCCTTCTTGGCTCGCTTGCTAACTTATAGAGCCGCGGTATAAACTCCTTTTGCGAGAACCACATTTGCTCGCGCAAAATGTTGCCTGCCTTTCTAAAGTCTACACTCCTTAAAAGGAAAGTTGGTGCTGTTTTCCTTTGAGGTACTGCTGCCGCTGCAAGTTTGCCTCGAGATTTCCAGCGAGAGTTTAATGTAACGCATATTGTGCGCATTTGATGGCCTGGTGAAACGTGTGTCGAGATATGAAGGAGCTGCGCGTGCCTCATGATGCCAGCTTTTGCAAGAGAGCGAGCTATTTTGACCATACCGAGAGTGGAGAGGAATATCTCCTGGTTGTCCTTTTTACACGAGTGTTGGGTAATGTCGTTAACGACTAGGAATTAGAAAAGTTTGATAAACTAGTCAGGAATGGTCGTAGCGCTGTCGAGTGGGACTTCGTGGAAAGCAGGTCTGTGGATTTTATTTTTATTAAGAAATTAGATTTACTTGATGTACACGGTTTTTTAGTGATGTGGATTTGTTGTATTTTTATTAAATTTCATGTTCAGGGTTAGAAGCGTGCTAAATAGGCGTAAAAATGTGTTTTGACTTCTTCCATGCCAGGCAGTAGTGCAGCATGCCTTGGAGAGCTTTAAAATCTACAGTATAATAAAAACCGATGTGAATTTATCTGTTAGTTGGTTTGTGTATTTGTCCATTTTCTGTCACGCTTAAGAAAACAGCTAGGCGAAAACTAACCCAGGTTAGAGATTTAGACTGTGGTCATCCTGTCAAGCGTCATTGAGAAGTAGTGGGTAGAAAATAGACCAGGTTTGAGTTGATGGCTAACGAATCCTAGTCAGCCACAGTTGAAATTTAAACAATGAAGATACAGTACCGTCCAAAACTAAGGGACAAATTTTCAAAACGGCCTAACTTTTTTCTAAGCATGCCAGGTACTTCTTCTTCTGCACGCTATTTGCCAGTAAGATGTTGAATTGTTGATTATTGTGTTGAAATTTGAGACATGTAAAAGAATAATAAAAAACTAATGGACAAAAAAGAAATATTTAGTTAATTTCTTATTCAGTCAGTATTTTTTTTTATTTACATAGAAGACAAAGTTTGACACTGCCATTTGTAAACATTACAGTTCGTTACATGATGGTACCACGTCAGAAAGTTGATTAAATCCTGCGACAAGATATCATCAAGTTGCACAAGAATGATTTCACTATTAGAGAAACTTCTGAGAAGGTAAACCGTTCGGAAAGTGTTGTGGGCGGAATAGTGAAGTCGTACGATGAAACAGGCTGCATTGGTGCCCCTGAAAATGCCGGCAGGCCCCGTAAAACGTCAGTTAAAGAGGGCTGAGTCATCCAGCGTACGTCATTGAATGATTGAAGGATCGTTCAAAGTCCTCAGCTGCGATAAGTAGGGAAATAAATGACACAACATGTATGAACGTCTCACGTCAGGCCGTTTCTCGGCGCTTTCAAGAAATAGGGTTATTTACAAGACGCCCACAGAAGAAACCGCTTGTGAGTGCCAAGAACAAGAGAAAGAGATTAGAGTTTGCAAACAAGCATGTTCACTGGTCCCATGAAAATTGGGCTAGAGTGTTTTTCAGTGATGAAAGCTACGGTAGTTCATTTTGTTGGGTAATGACAGTAAGAACTTTGTTAGAAGACGTGAAGGTTAGAAATTAAGTGTAAAGTGTATTAAGAAGACTGTGAAGTTTGGCGGCGGGAGCGTTGATGGTTTTCGGTGTGTTTTCTACTCAAGGGACATCGCCCCTCGTTCGTTTGCAAACCCGTGTGAATACTCAGGTGTATAAAAATCTGTTGGAAGGTACTGTCGTGCCTAATATTGCAAACTCAGGTGTCCCCAGCCCTACCATCATGCTAGACAATGCCCCTTGCCACAAGGCAGACATTCATGAGTTACCATGAGCAGCAAGATCTTTAAGTTATGGATTTTGGCCACCACAAAGTTCTGACTTGAATCCCATCGAGAATCTTTGGAAAACTCTAGGGGTGAAAGTTATGGCAAGAAACCCTATCAATACGGAAGATCTTTGGATGAAACTTCAAGAGGAATGGGCGAAAATTACTGTTGGAGATTGTCAGAGTCTCATTCGGTCATGAAGTCGACGATGTGCAACTATAATCGAAAGCACGGGACTATTTACCAAAGATTGATTGTTCATCACCATGTGCTAAATATTTCTGGCAAAATATTGAGTTAAATGCATTTATTCTTGTTTGTCCCTTAGTTTGGACGTTATAAATTTCAAGAGAAAAGCTTTTCGTTCATAACTTTATTATCCTTCATACATGTCTCAAATTTTAACACAATAATCAACATCTTACTGGCTAATAGTGCGCAGAAGAAGAAGTACCTGGCATGGTTAGAAAAAAATGTATGCCGTTTTGAAAATATGTCCCTTAGTTTTGGACGGTACTGTATCTAAAGCTTCTCGTAGCGCTGCCATGGAGTCTGATTTTTACGAGTATTACCATCCTCATACTTCTACTGATGATGCTTTGTTCTGTTCTTCCTCTTTTTTTCCCTGACTTGCTGTTCCCATGCGCGTTGACTTGTGCCTGGATTTCATGTTTCTCGTCTATTTTTATGTCCTTTCTGTCCCTCTCTCTCTCTATCTCTCTCTCTCTCTCTCTCTCTTTGGATAACAGTGTGCTCTGTAGGCAGGGAGGCTGAAAATAGGAGCATACTATTACTACTAGTGTAGGGCGACCTTATATTTGAATACACTTCTCGCATTGCCGAAGTTGAAATCGAAGTAGTCTACCTACTGAAGATATCTGAAGCTTCCATTAGCACTCTGATATCTTGATTCTTAGTTTCTTCCCACAGATAATTCCGTTGCATTAGTTATTCTCTCAACTGTGAAGTTTGAAGTGAAATAAAAGGCTAGCTAGCATTATGTCACGTTTTGGATTCGTTTGTATTATGGTTTCGAATTTTTAATGTGTTTGAGAGCTATGATATTATAAAATTTGAAATTGTAAGAGATACCTTAATTCAGTTTAAAGGCATACAGTTATGCAAAGTTTCAGCCCTGAATATTGCAGTAAAACTAATGAACTAGCAAGAAAAAAGAAATGTGTAACTTGTTCAATGTGTCCTCAGTATTGAGAATTTAAGATGTAGCTATAAGAGCTTTTGATCAAAAGTTCTATTTCTGTCTTTAAAAAAGTTAGCTAGAGCAGGAAACTCGACGAGCATTAACTAAGCATCTTCTGAAGTTTTATCAGAGGAAGGTAGATCCTTCATTCCTTGATACTCCTCGGTACTCAAAATATTTATTAATCTATGACAAAGTGTTGAAGAAACTTAATTATATCTATACGGTAACTAAGGTTTAAGTGTGTTACTCACATGGGAGAAATAGTCAGTAATTAAATTCTGCTTTAGCTCACCAGAGAATAAGAGAAAAGTGCCCTCCTTCTCTCTTTGCACCATTTGAATTAACAGCTCTTGGTTTCCCTTCGCATTATGTTATTGTTACACTCCTGCATTTCAAGTGTGAAGTATAAGTCAGTACTTAGCATTGGAGCCCCAGAAAGCGTGTAATATTAATTCAAACTATCTCTAAAATACTTATTGAGCATTTGACGAGATAAGCTTATGAAAATCGTTTGAATTTTTTTCAGCCAAGCGATTTAAATTAGGCTGTTTTAAATCAAACAATCCCGATGCAAAGATTCTGTCACTTGATCCCATTTGAGGATTTTATTGTACAAGAATTTCTGTGTGATGCCCGTATATTGTATCTCGATGAAGTGTTAATGATTAACAGACAAAGTTCGTTATATTGTGTAAGACATCCATAATTTTGGCGTCGCTAAATTTCCAGTAGGTTCTAGTTTTTGTTTTCATTGTTTTTATTAACTACAAACTGTTCTTAACCGTAGAACTACCAACTGAAACTTTGATTTCTCATGGGAATAGAATTGTTTGAATTTCTTTCATGAAAACCCTGGACCTTATAAGGTTATAGCGACTGACATAACAAAACTTGGCCTCTTTAATAATGTGTGCATGGTATCTGTATGTGGTATATGTATATTAACCATGCCAGAAGTGTAGAACGTCTATTAATACAGGTCTCGTTTTATCATTCATGTTAATTCCTGTTTGTGGCTGTGTCATTCATGTGCTTCTATCGGAATTTAAGGTGCGGATGTCGCCCATGGAAATTTAGCCGTGATTTTCGCGGTATGCTGGGTTGTTTGATAACTGGTTTAGCGCTGTAGACGCGACTGGATGGGTGGGACGACCATATGGCATGTGAAGAGCGTGTTTTTTGAGCAGACAATTCACGTCTACTGGAGGTCAGTCCAGAGCGGGCCGCAGTTATGTGGAATCAACCTGAGACATTTAAAGTAGGTTGGCGCCGTGCTGAGGCTAAGCTCTCTCTGTCTCTCCTGTGCACTTTAGTCAACGAGAAGGTGACACTGTACTGATGTTGCTTATAGCTTTGATTCTCAACGGCCTGCTGAGAACTCAGCAGCTTATGCTGGAATGGCATGTCAACTGAAATATTTTATTCACTGTTGGCGATTGAATGAATTGCTTAACCAGCGTTTACTTTGACCATAAGAGTAACGTTGACCTCGTTTTGCTTTTTCCAAAAAGCCACCTTCTATACACCCATTTTCTAGGCAAAGTGCAGTTTGAAATGCTTCAGAAAAGTGTGTAGTCTATTCAGTTTTGCAGTATTGCCTTTAAACAGAGTATAACTCTTTCAAGCCTTAAGTAAACATTAATCTTTGTAGAAATAGCGCTGGTTAAAGTAACTCGTTCGTTTTAACTCTTTGCCTCCTGAAATTCAGATAACATTTTTTTCACCTTTTTTTTGTTAAATTTATGAAAAATAGGTTAGTTAAACACATATTTGAGAAAAAATTTAGTTTAACTCGCAAAAAACAGTATTTTTTTTCTTGCATCGGCTACTACAGATGCCGTCGTGTGTCTTGAATAATTTACATGATGCATAGCTTTTGTGTAGGGAAAAATAGAGAGTGGCATCTGATGATGCCATCAGGAGGCAGAGGGTTAAAAGAAGTGCGAAGGGTGAGTTTTGCTGCCTCGAAATCAAAATGTGGGTGGAGTTGAAGCATGGGGTTCCATTCACATAGCTATAATAATGCGTTCTCTGCTTGTTGTATTCGTCCCGTATGTTGTTGTTGTTTTTTGTTGCACAGGTTCAGTAACTCGCCAGTGTTTTCCTTTCCGTATTGTGTTTTTCTATTGCGATTCAGTTGAAACTTAGATTTTTGTTGATGTTGAAGGGGCGCGCTCGCTACATATCTTCGTCTAATTGTCCAAACATTTGGGATTTTTTTTTTTTGTGCAGTAGCTATAGGTTATACCTAGATCGGCTATCGTCAAGACCTTACGTAGTACCTAGCTACTGCATATGATTACCATAATCGCTACATTCTCACAATGCTGGTGAATCTGAGTATCAAAGTGACTGCTAAAAGTGTGCGTGGCACTTGCTCTATGTTTCTGGCATTGCTTCTGCTGCTACGAGGTGCGGAATGAGACAGGTAGGCCTACATAGGTATTTGGGACTGAGTCTTGGATACATAGGTACTAGCAACCAAGCTCCTGCTTGAGACTCATGAAGCAATAAAGATCTGAAGTCACTGCTGCGTGGACAGTAGGTACCGTCAGCAGTGAAAATATTTAGAAAAAAAAAAAAACAAGAAGAGTACACAGTTTGAGTAAAAACGAGATCAGCATCTGAATGCACAGCGTGCAAGCAGTGTCAAAAACTTCAAATAGAAGATATGAAGGATTCGGGAAGATTTTTATTCTCCAAAGTGAAATATGCCATCTTCACATGTAAAAATTTTGCTTCTAGGGTATTCAAGCTAGTTATATGGCTTTTACTTCAAGGTTCTGCTCTTGTCTTATCCCCATCGAACATGATTCGTGTTACACAACTGTAAATGTATGTACGGATCCATCAAAAATTAAAATACGATTGCACTTATTTTAAATACGTGACGAAAATTTTCATCCTGTATAGAGAAATCGAACTACAATTAGTTTCTGAAAACTTTAAATAGTAGGTAGTCTATTAAGTAAATGTGTCAGCATTATGCGTGTTTCGATCAACAGTGGGAAATTTCAACTTTGTAATTGATAGCGTTTCTTTACTGTTAAATGATGTGCAAATTTGCTGTCTTGGGTGATTCTTTTAACACTAGAGTGCCCCCGCTGTCAAAAATGACAGCGAAGAATTTGTGATGATTCGTCTTCATTGATTATAATTTTCCTATTAATGTTAGGGTTGAGCAACGCCAAGCTTCCTTCGGTGATACGCTGAAAAGCATTTTTCATTTCTTTATTTTTTTTTGCCCACAGTCGATTTTGTCTCGGAATAATTAGTGAGATCTGTATCTAGGATACTCGATGCTGCCATACAACTCGGAAGTTTTTTTATTCGAGTGAATCGTTGTTCTATTGAAGGAAGAACCCAAGTGGGAGAAAATTATTTACTGCCAAGAAATCCTCATATTCTTTACCCGCCTTCTGACCGGTGAAAAATATTTTGCCACTTGCTTCTATGATTATGCAGTCTGTAAGAGCATCAGCGTAAACTCAGGGCAGCTTAAGTTTGGATGAGGGAAACCTCAGAAGAGAGTACGGATCTAAAATGCAAGAGAGTGCTTAAGGAAGCTGTATGCATCTGCATTGACTTCAACGTTGGAAAAGAAAGAACTGCATTCAGATCTACGTTTGCCATGTTCTGCATCCTGGCCTTTTTTATACCCATCAGTCTTCAATGAAGCAAACAAACATATGTTTCGATGCATGGAAAAAGTGATGAAAATCAGATTCTATAACCGCGCTAAGAGAAACTGAAAATAGCTTCATTTTTCCTATGTCAAGAACTGTTTTAAGCAAGAAATGCATTCAGATAAAGGGATAACGATTTCACTCTTACCATCTTTTGCAACCTGGTAATGATCACCATGAAAACGCAACTCTGTTGCAAAATTTGAAACCATGCTTATTTTTCGCCTATTTCGTTAAGAGCGTAACACGAGACATACAAATATATAAACAAATAAATACCTACATGACGGTGTTTATTATATTGTTTAATAGAGTTGGTCCTCTACAGTGTACAGAATATGGAATGGTATTTTTTAGTCATATGTGAAAATTCGGTACCTAAGTTACGTAAGACATTATTGGAGGCGTTTTACATTAACGTGAAACTGAATATATAAAGTTTCATTTTAGGTCATATGGCGCGGAAATTACTCTCCAGCACTGCACGTAAATTATTTCTCCGTTTGGCTTGAAAAATTGGGCAAGTTACCGTGTGCTGAGCGTATTATGAAGATGTTCCTTCCCAGCACTGTGCGGGATGTTGAGGTTTAAGTTTTAGGCGTGTGATGTGAAAATTCGGGAAGTTTTGTAAGGCGCATTGTGGAGACGTTCCCCTGAGCGCCACAAGAAATGTGGTAGCCACTGCCACGCTCCGCTGGCGCCGCTCATTATAATAAAAGCGACGGCGTCTGCCTGTTGAAATTTCAAGCTTGGATGATCTCTGTTCCTTGACGTTACGAAATCATCAGACTTTTTTTAGCTTTCTAAATTGATGGTGTAATTAGGACCAAGTGATCGCTGTGCTTGTAGGCCATTTCGTTGTTATCTGCCCTAGCCATTTAGCCGCTACATATCATTGAATACTTGTCATTTTCAAAGTCGGAAAAAGGTGTCTGCTGGAAACCTGTATAACATTAAAATATCTATGGATTTCAATATTGATGCTGCGATCCTTAGGAGGAAAATTTAGTTTTTTCTACTCTCATACACTAATAATTTCACTTATTTTCCTTTGTTTTCATTTGATATGCTTGGCGGCAGCGACTGCAGCTGTGATTACTTTCGGAAAATGTGCTTTGTTGATGAGACTGAGCTGTATTGGCTAACAGACTGTATATATAAACCCAAAATTCCATTCAGTTATTCGTCTGGTAGCTTGGCAATCATTAGGTGTGCAAGCCAACGAGTAGGTACCGGCTCTGCAGTTGCTAGTAGGCTAATTGCTGTAGTAGGTACCTACCTACTCATTGAAACAGCAGCCCAATGCAGTACCTACCTTTTACAGCCTCACCTAAAAAGCCTTCTTGCGTAGTAACCTTTCTCTCGATAAGGAATAAAGTCAATGGTGTTTGACAAGAGTAAAAGCCCTGCTGCTCGAACGGCGCTCCTATATAGGTACCTTATTTCATGGCTTCTTAAAGCTACCCTCTTTCCTGCCTGACGAAGTGACGTGGCCCAGCTTAGCAATATTTCTTGCTTCCTCTCGTCGTGCCGGGCTCTTTCTGTGGCAATTTAAGGCACACCACTTTGGGAGAAGTCCAGGCCCATTTGTGCCCTGGAAACTGGTCATTTGCATGAAGTAGACTTGATAAAGAGGCCCCGGTGTGGGCGGCAGCTTGTGTCTCGAGGTAAAGAGGTAAGGCAGAACTGGCGCTAAACTGCCACTTCAGAGCCTACTGCACGCATACGCGAGTGCGTCTTTTTGCTGCCTCTTCTTGAGGCTTTAGCCTATTGCAGGAAATCGTAAACCTTCATCTTGGCGATGCCTATACTGGTGTAGTTGTGGATGCAACATTGGGGCTACTATCGTGGACTGTCCGTGGTTGTATTAGTCTGCTTTGACATTTGATGCTGTTTCTCCTAGTGCTGGCTATTGGTCGCCAGAGACCCTATGGTAGTTTCATAGCCGGGCTATGGCCAAGTGTCTCAGCTTATCTCGCGTGGCCCCACGGGGCCATAAAGCTAGGTTACGTAAGTATTCCCATCCCATGATAGGAGTCGCCTCCTCAGGAAAGCTCATTGGTTCCTTCACCGTAGCAAGGCCTTCGGGACATCGCTCTATCGCGCCC
>LQNS02278076.1:5913826-5926134 GCA_001587735.2 Parhyale hawaiensis | reverse complement strand
TGGCCCCACGGGGCCATAAAGCTAGGTTACGTAAGTATTCCCATCCCATGATAGGAGTCGCCTCCTCAGGAAAGCTCATTGGTTCCTTCACCGTAGCAAGGCCTTCGGGACATCGCTCTATCGCGCCCACTTCGCTTCCCTCTATTTTCATCCTTCTGCTAATGATGCTTTCCCGGCTTGCTGTTCCCATGCTCCTTGGTCCAATGTAAGAAGACCCTCGTGCACTGGTCCCACGTTTCTCTCGGCATACTACTTATCTCTTGCTTTTCCTCTGTCATTCAGCGATCACTCGTCTAAGGAGGCGTCTAGCATCTTCTAACTGGTTTCTCGTGGTGACGTGACAATCTCATAACGAGGCCGATAACGTGCATAAATGTATGATATTATTTAATGCCACTCACCACACAAGTCGATGTCTGCACTGCATACATACCGTACTGTATATATCGAATGTAAGGAAACCGTTCATAGTGCTGTATCAGGGGAAATCGCCCAACCATGTAAAAAAAATGGGCTGGGCACCTTTTCCATAAGTTTATTCAAACCGATTGTATTGTATTCTTTTGTTCTTGTTGAAATGTTTTCGCTGGCAGTGTTATTATGCACTATTAAAGCTATGACCTTTGCGGCCAAGGAACAATAAAACAACTACCGTAATTAATATAATAGTCACGCCAAAAATTGCACGATAGTTAGATAGCTATCACTAATTTCCCTGTTTAGCTCATTATTGATCTTCCTGTGTTACGTTTGACCCCAAACCAGGAAATTTTTTGCCGTCCTGCGGCTGTCCGCATCTCGGTGACCTCAAAAGTCTGGCAACTATTTTACATTTTCAATCGCTGGAAATATGACACCGCGTTGTTGTTAGTTCTTCCATGTTCCTTTGTGCTCGCTTCCTGCTTCTCGCTTGCCTCCAAACTACGTAGGTACGTGTTGTGGTGTTTGGGAAGGCTTGTTTTCTACGCCTGATATGCTGCCCAATATAATTTATTTAACCACTACCTACCGAGTTAGTTGAACACTTCGGTGCGTAACATTCGTGGGACGAAATTACTCCACCTCTCAATTTTATTACGTCATGTCTTGCTGATTTACGCCGCCGCTTGGTTTTAAGTAACAAGAAGTGAAATGAAGGAATTTGTAGAACAGCTTATGACTCCGCAATTTTTCGTAATCTCTAAACTGATAATTGTTCTTGGCGTAGGCGTTGTTTGATACTATCACTTAAGTGAAACATTTGCACTGCCTCTGTCAGCTGATATACCGTGTATTATACTCGAGTCAATTCGTTCATAACTCGCGACCCTCCTCAAAAATTTCTCCCATTTGGAGCCGAATGCAATCGCCATCCAGACGTCACTTCGTGGTTTTTAACTCCCATTCCAATATTTGTAGCGAGGGGGTGCGGCTCTCGAGTATATTTTTGCACCGTTAAGACCCATTTCCCATTTCAATATTTGTAGCTGTGGAAGCTGTTGCCATTTCTATTCTGCATCGGTAAAGTTTTTGTGGAAATGGCGGCGTGGAGGTCAGCTTTTTGTGGAGCCATCGGACTGAGGATTTTGGCTCAGAGAACCAATACTTCTTTCCGATTCGTCTTTGAAGGAGCTCGGCCGGGAAAAAAGTTTTTCGCCCTGGATAAATTGGGAGAAGAAATGGTGCCTAAAAGAAGTCTGTGCTTGAGAGTTCTACTGCAACACTGAATAGAACTTGAGGGTAAGTCTTCGACCTGGGACAAATGTAGTAAAAAGTTCGCAAAAACCACTGTGGGAGTTGGTTGAATAGAAGTAACCACCCTCCCTCTCCTCTTCCTGAGGTGGCACCTTTGGGACCCCAGGACCCGTGATTTAACACCGCGCTACGCTGATTGAATGCATTTGGTCCTGCTCTTGAGGCCCTCATCCTTGCCTTTGTGATTTGAGCGACTGGCATTTCTGCTCCGTTATTGCGCCCCTTGGCTTTTTTTTTTTTTGAGAGGCTGCACGACTTCTCTCTGTGCTCTCTGATCTGTCGTACACATACTCGGACTGATGTAAGTCACCAACTCGTTGCCATGATTGCCCTACATTCGTAAAGCTAAATTCCTCGGGGGCTAATATTGATATCATCTATTCCCTCACTTTTTATTGTTGCTGACGTTCGTTCCAGTAATCCCTCAGTCTCCGAGTGCTGTACAAACTTTTTGTCGATGTTGTGTAGTGTACAAAACTTAGTTTGTTACTTAGTTGTAGTGTTGCCAATGTGATGGCTGCCATTCGGCTGCCGTCAATGGTAGGGTAATATTGTTGTAGCAATGTCCCTTGGCTTGGCTGTGTTTCTGCTTTTTACAGCAAGTTTATGGTGATAGAGCAGAAACATACGCACCTTGGCGTTATCACACATCATTCATATCTGCATTTATCTTATAGAAGCCTTGGTCCGGGACTCCTCTTCCGTGTCAAGCTTCCTTCGTCGCAAATTTTGTACGTAGTTTCCTTTAATTGACATCTTCTTTCTTCCTCACGCGCGGGTGACATTTCCAGGAGTTCCAGCCGTGACCTCCCTGATGTGCTGTTATCGAATTTTGATTTCCCGAGATGGGAGTTGTACTCCCTCTCCTCCCGACCTGATCGGCCGCTCATCCTCTCGGTTCTTCTGGCATTTGGTGACCTCTCTCTTGTGCATTGCCTTCCGTGTGCGCCACAGTGCCTTTGACAGCGTCTCCGACCTGCAGGTGTCTTGTGTGCATGTGGCGCTTTTCTTCAGCTTCAGTGTTCTACGAAGAGTTCTCTCTTCTATTTGTTGTCGTGCATGCTCCGCCTGTGTCTCTTTGTAGTTGTTTTAAGATTTCTTCTCCAAAACGCATTGGCTTTTTTTCGAGATACCCTACTGACTGTGCGTGGAAAAGTAAAACTAAATAGTTAAATAGTAAATACAATGAGCGGAAAAACAGTTTAGGATATATGCTGAGGGAGGTGCACTATTAATACTAGAAGAGTGTTTTTATGTTGTATCTGTTATCTTCGTGGTGTTCCTATATATACTTGAAAATTCCATCATGCAAAATAAATGTTGTACCGAGGTAGAGCTTCGCGCATTTTGTGTGTGTGTTTTTTTAGTCTTGAAACCGTCATATATGAAATACCAATTCGGTCAGTGTGTATGTATTATCCTCTTCAACTACGGTAATTGGTGTATTATAACGGTCATCTAGGTGTCCCTCAAGCAGAATGAAGAATTAATCTAGCACCTTTTAGTCAAGCAGCGAACGACTTATCAATTATCTTGGGCCTGCCATTGCCCCCTTCTGGTTCCTTTACTACCAATAGTTCTATGCATATGTGTTTCTTCCTTGTATCCAGAGTATTTTAGACTCTGTTTCGTGTTTTTTGGCATTTTCCCGTTTTGTGCATTTTAGTCCGTAATTGAATCATAAAAGAACATCACAATCATCAACCGCAGTTTGCATGGCGGAAGCATTTGAACATAATCCCATTTATTTATCAAAGAGCGCAGAGCTATGGAATGAAGATTTCATTCTATAATGGGGCAATATATCATATACAGAACTATAGCTATCGATCGTATGCTACTGCATTTATAGTTACGCACGTTTTGTATAGTTGCAACTGGTGTAATGGTTTGACAAACTTTTCTTCGAGGGTAGGAATTTGCGTTGTATTTCATTGATGCGCAAGTAAATTTTTGCGTTATATTTCATTGGTGCCTTCCCTCATTTTTGTGCAAGATTTTTCATGTACAGATTTCTATAATACTACGAGTTCTTCAAATAGTGAGGATGTGTTAGGTTACCGGGAGAAGATTTGTGCAGACTATTCATCATATCCCCATAACAACTTGGACGTTGGCTGTCACGACTTCGGTCTGCATAGGCTACCACGCAATCGGTACAACAGTACCATAACGCCGGGTGCGATGCTTCCCTTGGCTTACTATAATGCGCCTTCCGTGTCTGTAGCTCCTATGGGACACTCGTCGCTCCTTGCCAGTCCATTCGTTCTCTTTTCGCTGTTTTATTTTTTCCAGAGTATGCTCACTGTAGCTTCTTTGACTTCTTCTTTTTGTGCTGTGTGTTGTTTTTTTTTTTGTAATCTGGTTCCATGTATCAAATCATTCAAATATCTATCTACTTGGTGCTATTAATAGATATTATAAGTAAGGGGCTTCGTAGAGTCACTCTAGGATTTAAAGAGTGCTCTGTTTGAAAACTGCAGTTAGAAATGTTTCTACGCGAAATGTTTGACATCATGCCTAGTTTAAAAATATTTGTTTGAGTTAAAACATAGTTTGTGTACTCGTGATCAAAAAACACACACCTCCTCAGAGTCAAGGAGGAGGTGCTGGGGTTGGAAGAGGATATGATGGAAGACAGATACACTGCCAGAGCTCCGATCCATTATGGTCCATCGGTTATGCGCTTATTATAATGGCCTGCATTGAAATCGCCACTCATTATATTGCTCGTTGAGTTGATGTTAACGATATCTGAACCCGGGACAATTGATGACTGCAACAGTTTTGCAAACCAAATCGACACCGCTGCGTCATGTCGATACGCTTCACTGTACGGCACCTCGTAGTCGATGTCGCAGCTTACGCTTTTTGAACTTGCGGCGCTCTGTGCCAGGAGAGTTATCTCACCGCGCCATTTCCGTTAGTTTAGCAACTCTTTCCATATTATTTATGTGGCTATTGAACAAGTCAAGTTGAATCAACTACGTAGTGCTGCAAAAATCAAAGCCACGTCTTGCCTGCCATGCACTGCTGCAGTGAGACACAAAAATGCTCGCGTGTCGCAGCGGCGGCCACAAAAATGCCCCAACTTCTAATGTGTCGCTGATAAAAGAGGGAAACTGGTTCCCGTTCTTGGACGGCTTTGGGTTACTGCCCGCTGTTCTCACGTGATGCTCCACTTTTGTGTATTGGAGAGTTCTTGTCCATTGATATTATTCCTGTAGTACGCTCAAACGCTAGTGTTATTGGTGTCGGAAGAGAAAACTTTCTGTTCCTCGGTTAGGTATTACTTCCCAGAGTAAAAACGAAACGGTGTCATATTTGTATTTATACTCTCACAGTTGCCTTCGCTAATTGGTTGCGCTAAAATCTCGGTAATGCAGTAAATATTCCGTATCGTATACCATTTTTTTTATTTGAATCGCCCAGGCAGTGGGTTCGGAGATTAAATTTTTATTATTATAATAGCTGCAATATTTGTTCTTGTTTTGGCACTTCTGTAACTTCCAGTTCTAGTTTTTGCTGCACATAATAACAATATGTTTATAATGAACAATAATTTTCTGTATGGCTCTTATACGTGCGTTGAAACATTTCTTGCATATACAGGACTGCAGACGAGCCAAAGAGAGCCGGCTTTGTGCCAATTATGCAGTGCGGTATGTAATAATATTTTAAATTTATGTCGGGAATTAAAACAAAAATATTATAAACGAATATGTTAGGTTTCACCATGCTCGAGTGTGTTGAACTTTTTCTAACATTCAAGATACCATTCCGTTGCCAGGAGCCGGTATTTTTTTGTTTGAAAAAGTAACTTGCAGGATTTATAAATTGTTACACTTTTTTCGCATCACTTACCTACTGGAGAACTAGTCATGGCATATTTGTGGGACTGCAGGACACCATTTTTGTTAGACACGACACTCCATCGTGTTCTGAACCAGCTCTGCTCTTTTACATAACTCGACAAGAGGGTTGAAGCGTATGTGCGTAGCTATCTAACTCTCATGTGACGTTGGCCCCAACCCTTAGCTTGTTTTGCGCTCGCCAGTTCTCCCTGCATGTGTCGTCTCGTCTGTCTCCTGCGTCTATTATCTCCTCCGTAATTCCAGTAACGCTGTTCGGTCGTTAATCCTATTAGCTCCTTGTCTTCATTTAGTGTAGTTCCGATCCCTTCGGTCGGTAATAGAACGTGCGTGTCTGCTCTGCTTCTTTCTAGTCTTCCCTTCGTCTTGTATCTCCAGTGTAAAACATACTTCGTAACTTGAGCTTGAAATTGCTTGCAACAAAATGCTGAAGAAGTCTCGTAAAGGTTCCAAGGGAATTCTTTTGTTTTTACGCTGTATCCGTAAATTTTTGTAAGAAATGATCCTTATTTTATCGTTTCACTGTAAAAATCCATAAATTTTATGCAGAATATGGCGGTAGCAAAACGCCAAGACACTTCCGTAATATTTATGAATATTTCTTCTTTATTTTTGTTGTTTTTGTTCACTGTCATTGTTTTGCAGATTTCGACAGCTCTAGATTGCATCTATCATTGGGTAGGTACCTATTCAGTTTGTCTACCCTCAAGGGCATATTGTGGCGGGCTTTTTCCCTGTCACAATATATTTGGGCATCACGCCCCCCTGGGTCCCGAGTGCTTTCTCCACAGGGGATGCTGCATCTGCCCGCTGTTCCTGCTGACGAGGTTAGTTTTGTAAAGTTAGGTAGGTTCTCTATTTTTCCCCTTTCTGTTTCTCGAGGTGGGTTGTCGATCGAGACCTAGTTCGTGGGACTTCTCTACTCTCGTGTGGAAGGCCTCGAATGGGGCCGTCCACCCGAGTGTCGTTCCCTGTTTCTTTGCGCCTTTTTCCTGCCAGTAGTAGCGCACTGAGAGAATGGAAATTTTCCGGCAGGAATGCCGAGATAAAATATTGCTACTGAGTTATGTAGAAAGACCGAGTCTGCACTGTATTGTAGATCACTCATCGAGTGGATACGGTGATAAAGCTATGACTATAATTATGATTCATTTTGTCTTTGTTTGCACGAGCCCCTTTGTTCTCTTTATGCGAGCAACAATAGAATTTAGCGCCAAAATTTTCAAGTTTACCAATTTAACGAAAGATTTCTTTGACTTTAATTTTACGCGCATGTTTACTTTCGTCATTTCTTCTGCGAATCTGAGGCATCTTACTCCTATTATCCAATTTTCGTGAATTTCACGTTTTCATCATTTACATCTTTCATATAATGTCTCGAGTTTCTCATTCCTCCCCGATTTTTCCACCATCTCGCATTTTCTCCCTCGTCCTGCGAGAGGACTCCGCTTCATATCCTGCCATCCTCGCTCTCCCCTCTCGCATCATCGTTATCGCATTACCTGCTTTCCTTTCTTCTGCTTCACATCTTTCCTTTTTGAGATACGTGTTCTCTAGTCGCGGTATTCCTCACTTCGAACAAACGCTGGCTTATAATTATTTTTTACTCCACCGTAAATGCCTGATGTGCAAGTGGTTTACGCTTATTAACCGTGAGTTCTTGGTGCATCGATAGAGGCACAAGTGCAATTTTTTTATATAGAGCCTCCTGTAGCAAAGCGAAAGCCGATTGTATCACGAGCAGTATTTGTCTCTACCTTGTGTGTGTGCCTGTGGTCACGCCTTATGCCAGTCTGTCTGTTCGGAAAAGGAGGCTCAGTGCCCTTCTGATTGTTTTAGCGAAAGGTCGTGCTGTGCTGCAGGTACGACTTATCTGTTTGTGCAAGCGTTAGTGTCCGCACAAACTTTAATTTTATTATTTACTAATGATAAACTTTGGCTTTTTCTTCAGATTAGGTCATATACCCGATTGTGAGTTTTCTGAAGTATGTACCTACGCTGCAAATTGCGTGTGCATGGTCACTTATACTTCGACAGTAATTTCGAACAAAATATCAGATTTGCAGTTAACTTTTCAAACTTAGTAGGACTGCCACTTTATCCCTTTATAAGAGGTGTTTGCGTATGCCGTGATGTCGTTATATCCAAATCTACAATATCCATAGCCAGTTGCGACCACTTCGATCAGTTGCTATAGAATCCTTCGAAATTTAACTGTTTGGGAAGCTACAACGCTTGCTTTGCCCAACGACGCGTTCAAGTGTATGGCGCTACAGCTGTGATTGCTCTTATTGAACTACAGTATACTTATGTCCCCGCATCGAGTACTCTCAATAGGATCTTACCGCTCGATGGCTCCGGAATAAATCATGTTTCCATTTTTTACAGTATACTTCTAAATCGTGTCGGTATTCTAAGTAATTTGTGCTAGTTATTGGGAGCGTGACCGCGAATCCGAATTTTCCTTATGTACAAATATAGATAAAGTCATTTGTGTTGGGTGTTGTGGCTCGTCCAGCGATGTCACTTGCCATACGGTGTGCACTGATGACTTTCAAGAGCATGGAGAGATGTGCCCTGGAGAAGCGACAGCGCAGGAGCTCGGCAATAAGCGTATCGGGCGTGTGCATGTAGCTGGTATCGCTGTATCGGAAGCCGTTATGGCCGCTTTGCGCCGTATTGGGCGACACGGGCTGGCTGTTGGGTGTCCTCTTGCACGTCCTGCCTGACTCAATGGTTCCATCATATTGCTGCTATGAATAAAACTTGCCGAGATGCTCTGCCGTCGTCTTACCAGAGGTACGTATAGCTAGCTATCCAGGCAGTGTGCAGTGCATCGTTCTGCCGACCGCACGCCGCTACTGTAGTTGTGCTTGTGCAAGTAGGTAGTGGAGCTGAATTTTAAAAAGTACCGAGTGCAGAAAATTCCAGCTACCTCTACCGTTTCCTAATGAAAGAAAATCGTCCAGAGTAGTGAGATGTTCTTTACCTCATCTCTTCCTAGGTTTTCGCTATTGAATGTTAATTACCTAAATTAGCAGTAACATAGTTTACTTTCGTTGTCGTGGATGATTGTGCCCCGCTATTCACTATCGCAAGCAAGTGAGCGTATTTAGGGTAATGAAGGATATTAGGTAGACCTGGCGTGCGATACACAATTGTTTGAATGATGAATAGCCTATATGAACTTCGCATGCATTGTTCAATTTTGTTCATGTCGACGCTTTCTGGCCCGTATTTGTTTCATATTTTAGCCCTTCACTGTGCCCTCATTTGTGCTAAGCATCTCATAGCATTGTTTACTGTTGTATTGGTTTTTTTGGTACCCCTAATTTGATGCTCTATTTCATTGTAGCCACCGCGTTTATCTCGGTACTTATTTTACAAATACCTACTTGCTGTTTTCCTAAGTTTAGTGGATACGTGAGGTTGGCCCATCGTACTATATGGGTAGGTACTGGGAATCGCGCCGCGAGGAAGACTCCATTAGTTAGCTAGACCTTCGATACATTTATGTGTCCACTTCGTTACTTTTCGCTACTTCGGCTGATGATCTTGTTGCTGCTGTTCTTTGTTATCAACTTTCTCTTCTCTTGTTTCATCGTCTTCCTTGCATGACGTCCCCCGTTTTGATGATTTGTATTACCTACATGCATAGCTATCCACGCGTCTGTTTTCTCTCTTGAAACTCGTTGCACTGTCAATGGAAGCAGAGACTAACATACAGTAAATATGGTCCTAATATAAAATGTAGCCTCCCGTATCTCTGTTTGTGTTAGATTAGAATATGTTCAGTTAGTTCAGAATAGGTCAGCATAGGTTCCGTTGAATCATAATAGATGCTTAACCTATCAGTTACCAATTTTTTCAGCCGCTTGAGCGTCAAGGCGGTACAAATTTGAACCGACAACTAAAAATGCTTATAACTTTATCAATATCAGAGTTTTTTCTTTATAGTCTCAAAAGTCATTTATTCAACTATTCCTTCGCCCATTTAATAAAAAAAATGCCTCAGAGTAGTTTTAATGTCAATTAAATTCGAATATAAGAAAATATCTCCGGACAGTACAGGGTGAATACTCCGGCAGCACATCTGCCGCAATTTTCATACTTTCAAAAGCTGAACGTATAATCACTTCTATCTTTCATTTCTAGCCTTGTTGCTGTCTTTTAGTGATAATTTTGAAAGTTCTTTTTGTATAAAATGAAAATCTACACGGAAATGTTATCATCTAATTTTCTGAAATAGTTATATTTATCTATATCTTTGGCTGTAATGTACGGCTATATTAGAATTTTATTGATAATCATGTTCAATTGAGAAAAGTCACGGAATTTTGGGCGCTGAATATCCCGGGGAGCAGAACTGTGAACGAAAAACGGTAGGGTGGTACAATTATGTACCGCCTTGGAGCAGATAGGGTTAACCAAACTATAGGCACACGTATGTATCTTACCTGAATTTCAGGTAGGCCACATACCTGTATAACTACCATAAACATTATAATGCAAATCAACGTAGTCAGGCATTGATTTTGTGCCAACGTCTCCTCCATCCTCTCCAGCAACAAAGTGGTGGATTAGAGCCCGCTCTTCGTTAAATCTTCTACGAACTAAGCTTGCAAAAGTTAAACTTGGAGTGTTGAAGGAAAGCTGTGATGCAGAACAATTTTTTGGAGGGGCGGCTGGAAACTCTTGATGTTTCGTATTTAGCTTCTGTCTGAGAGAACAGAAGGGGAACAGGGATGGTACGTATTGTTCATATTTACCTCCGCCAAGCAGGTTATGTTTTCGTCGGGTTTATCTGTGTGTTTGTGAGCAAGAAACTCAAAAAGTTATTGGCAGTTTTTGACGAAATTTACATTGATTGTTATGTATGTTAGGAGGAACAGATGATTAACTTTTGGTGAAGATCCGTTCATCCGTTTATTTGTCTGCCTCATTTTTCTCAATGCCATAACTCAGAAAGTTATGGACGGATTTTTATGAAATTCACATGAGTTGTAAGGTATATAACGAAGAGTAAATAACCAAATTTTGGTTTTGATCTGTTTGTTTGTTCGCTTGTCACTGTTTTTTTTAAATTTTATGCTTGTTAGTACAATAACTAAAAAAAAAAAACAATGAATGGATTTTTATGAAATTTATAGGGGTTGTTAGTAGATAAAGTTAAAAAACATAAATGATAAAATTTTGGTGCAGATCGGTTCGTTCCTTTGTATGTTTGACTCATGTTTGTTAGCAGCATAACTCAAAAAGTTATGAACATATCTTCAACAAAATTGCACAAGCTGTTATTACTATCAAAAGGCACAAATGGTCAGATTTTGGAGTTGATACAAAGAAAATCATGGTTTCAGAGCCAATTTGAAGTTTTTACTACCTTTGCTTCGCTTGGCGGAGGTATGCGCTTTCAGAGTGCTCTAGTCTTTGCAATAGTTTTGTAACATTTATTCAGCCCAGAGAGGATAGTTATGTTGGTACCTGTATAGCATGTGTGATTAACCTTGATAGTGAAACTTATTCTCAGTAACTCAGACTCAAAATTTATTCTTTTCATCATATCATTATTTGCAGCAGGTAGTGATAGGTGTATGTATGCATGCCACAGTGGAATCAAAAAGAAGTGAGGTCGGTATCTGCTGTCCTCGCTGGCCGGGCAAGTTGGACGGACATCGAGGCCCAAGCATTACTGAGGCGGGTTCATCGGCAGTAGACGCGCAGCAAACCTAAACGAGATCGAGCCTTGAGCTCGGCCCCTTCCTCACCTATCAACGAATCTGTGGACGGTCATCCATGTGACCTTTTGCTCCATGGTTAGACAAGTTTAGAGCTCGCCTAGTGAGTTCACCATCGGATTGAATTTCCGGCAGAAATGCCGTGCAAAACTGCGTATCGCTGCTAAAATAGCGTTTTCGTGCCAGCTGCTACAGTGGTTAAGCTAGGACTCCACTTGTAATAATCTCTACTTCACTTGGAGAGTACCATAGGTTTCTAGACTCTAACTGTATACGAATGACAGATGCGTCAAGTATCTACTGTGTGTGGCTTGATAATACGCGATTTAAATCAACCTTGTGATCAGCTGGGAGATCATAGATATAGAAGGAAAGGTGTTGGACTTCGGTTACATGCTGGGACGCGGGGCTGCAGCCACACGCGTGGTGGCTGGGCCGCAGCCACGCGTGGCGGCTGGGCCGCAGCAACACGCGTGGCGGCTGGGCCGCAGCCACACGCGTGGCGGCTGGGCCGCAGCCAAACGCGTGGTGGCTGGGCCGCAGCCAAACGCGTGGTGGCTGGGCCGCAGCCAAACGCGTGGTGGCTGGGCCGCAGCCACACGTGTGGTGGCTGGGCCGCAGCCACACGTGTGGTGGCTGGGCCGCAGCCACACGTGTGGTGGCTGGGCCGCAGCCACACGTGTGGTGGCTGGGCCGCAGCCGCACGCGTGGCGGCTGCGGGCGGCCGGACTGTCGCTGAGCGGCTCCGGCTCATCTCCTTTAAAAGATTCAGTGACGGCGGCTCAGCTTCACCGGTGAGCTTCACACTCCCTGCAGCCCCTTCATGCTCCCTACGGACCCATTCAGGCTCTCCCTTCACTTCCGTTATACTCCCTTCACACCTTCATCTTCCATTCACCTCTTGTGTTTTTGTTTCCCTTCGTCCCTTTTCTTCTCATTCCCTTCATGTGCCCTTCGCTCCTTA
>LQNS02278076.1:5901236-5911673 GCA_001587735.2 Parhyale hawaiensis | reverse complement strand
ATCAAATTATAATTAATTCTATTGATTCCAAAGACATCGGATATGGTGTGCAGCTGCGTCAAGTATTGTGTGCGCAGCATGCTTCGTGCATCCCCTGTTGCTTTCTGTCTCTAGGCTTCCAGTATTATGTTTTAATCCCTAGGGCCTATATGCTTGGAAATATTTGTTATGTGGGCGTGGTTGCCTAGCGGACCCTCAAAAGTATTTGGGAGGCACAACAAGGCTCACAATATTTGCCGTTAATCCGTTTGATGTGCCTCAATGGTTTGCGTAGGCGGGGCACCGTCGCATCCAAATCCCTCCTATTCTCGCTACCCGAGCGTCTCACTCAAAAACTTACGCGAAAACGACTTGTCCAAATCCCGCTTGTGCGAACTTGATAATTCCGCGGGGCAAACTTTTCATTTTGGAATGCAAAGGAGGTTGTTAAAGCTTACAGCCGGCGACTGTGTGTTGCCCCCATGAGAATACGGTTGTGTCTTGGGGAGAGCCATCCGCTGCTTGGAGAGAAAATCTCGACTAGGTTGACGCAAAAATTACCACATTTCCCGATGAACGTCTAAAATTATCTTTTGTTTGTTCTTCTTCTTGATAACGATCGACTTTATGCTGACCCGGTAGCTTCATTATCTTGAGTTTCAAAATTATCTCAGAAGTCACTTTACAATAATTGGGAGACGGCAGATTGAGACGCTAGGTTAATACACATCTTCATATATCGTAACAGCACGCTCCCTCTGTCTTGGATAGGCTACTGATCAATCACATTGCAACCGTGAAGTCACGGTAACCGCGGAACAGTATTTTCTTCTTTGATGAACATAATATTGTAGAAAGCTCCCGAGGTTATGTAGCTCTTGCGATGGTTGCAATAATGTAGGTATTACATACAGTACCTACCATCGTGATGTGCTGAGTGCGAACCATTTGGAGAGGCATAGTTTAATTTGTATTGTGCGTTGTGGTCTACGAGCACACAGACTTCTATAGGCTATACGTATCTGTCAGTATATACCGTACGCACCGTGATATGTCGATGCGTTTTGGTACATACTTGTGTTCATGTTCGCTTTCTTGTGCGTCATTTTATTCCTCATCTGTTACTCTTTACAGCGCCAATGCATGATCATTTAGTGTGTCTCCCATGTGATCTTGATGCGTTGCTTGCACTTTATATCTTTTTTCTCATCGACGATCAGAGACTTTGTAGGTTGCGTTATTAATCCACTGAACTGATTTTTTACTAGACTGGAGCAGCTTCAGCAACAGTTTTTTTTTGTGCCTGCCAGAGTAAAGATAATACCGACCGAATTTAGTAAAATCTTTGTACTGTTCGGTTTAAACTATGTTTTGTAGCTACCGAGTTACGTAATATCTTTAGTGCCGACCGAAGTGAACGGCACGTCGTCTTTTTACAGGCCAAATTCAATAGTATCTATTGTACCGGTCAAATTAAGCGGCATCTTTCATGCCAACCTAATTAAGCAGTATATTTCACACAAACCGCATTGGATAGGGTCTTTTGTACCCACCCATCTAAGCAATGGCTTTACGGACTGAATTAAGCAACAAATTTTATGCCGGCCATACCGAATGCAACCCCTTAGGGGGCATAGGATGGGCTTGCTGTCTCCACGCGTTGATCCTGTGTGGGAACACCCTCGTGCATGGGTTCCACGTGTCTATCGTCATACTATATGCCCCTTTTTTCTTTCTGTGTGATATCGCCTTTGTTGTGGAAACGGAGACTTAAACTTCTGATTACCTATAATAAATAATACCGAATGGAACAACATTTTTTCTGTTCACCGAGCTTTGCAAAGTCTTTGTCCACTTAGTGAACTCTTTGTCCTGGCTGAATTAAACAGTATATATTCAACCGACCGAATTCAGCCAAATTTTCGTGCCTGTCCATTTAAGCGGTAGCTTTAGCACGGACCAGATTCGCGTGTCAAATTAACCAGAATGTTTTCTGTAGCCCAACGTATCCAGCGTCTTCCCGCGTAGGTAAACAGCGTCTCTTCTTCATCGGCGTCAATATTTTTGATATCGCTGGAAGGCTGGAGCAATCTCGCTTATTAAGACACTTCCGTAAACTGCTTTGGAAGCAGCGGCTCAATTCTCGTCCGCATCTTTGCGGAGTTGGGACGCTCTGGTCGGTCCTAAGCCTTCTTCAAGTTGCGTTTTAAGCCTCTTGCCACTAATGGAAATGAAGTGCCTGTCACTTGCTTCTTGTGAACCTTGCAGTATATGGCACGCAGTAGATCCTAGCTCTGAACTTTTGGGCTAGGCTTGCAAAAGACCTCTTCACGCTGTCCGTCGGAGTGGCGCATTCGCACAAGTCCGTAACGCAGAGAATGGAAAATATCCTGTTATCGCTTGCAAAAAAAAAAAGCCGAGACAGGTTTACACCTTTCCGCATAAACGAAGTAAGTATATGTGACTGGCAGAATAGCATACAGTCGCTGCTCATTTAGCTATATCCCTATAGTCCAGCTTATGGAGTTTACTTTATTGTCTGCATTGCGTCGTTCGTATTTGTTTTTTTATCACTCGCGAACGAAATGAGAGATGTGGTAATATTTTCATTGAAGATTGAAGTATATATATTTGTATATTTGTCTGTCCACCCAATAAGTAGTCGAAGGAGTTGAACAATGTTCATAATTTTATGCAGGGAGTCTCGTGGGTTGCCCTCAATGTGACTCTTGCCAAAAAAAACTAGGAGTTGCTGGCCATAAAAAAATGATGGCGGTGATATTTGCTCTCACCGCTGGTAGTCTTACGCCACGAGGCCTTCTAGTTCTATCTAAACTTGATGCGTGTTTATTTTTCTGTTGTCTAATTTATTTCACCATCATCCGCAGTTCTGTACGTTTTTACAGTATTTGTGTGCATTTTCTTGTTTTTCCATTCATTAATTTCTTTCCTCTCTTCTAATACAGTCACTTTATCATCTTGCAGGTTCTTCCTTCTTCACGGTGATGGGTTTCATTACACACGGAGAAACATTATACGAGCAAAATAAAAATATAAGCCAGAATAAAATTAAAATGTTGAACGCTGAGGGACGACGCAGCTTGAAAATCACTGGACGCAGCAACCACAGCCTATTTTCCGTATTATCAAAAACAAAATGTTTTAGATACACTCTTTTGATTGCTATAACTGAAGCATTCATTCTCTGTGTGCAGAATATCTGCCTCTGATCTTATTTCCTCTCCCCGGCAGCGCTAAAGCGCCTGACGTTCTGTATCGCACTCCCTCCTTCCGCTCCTCCTTCTCTAAGCTCCCAAACAAGGTCACTTCCCAATTGAAAATCGGGGTCGCGTTAAGGTCGCACTGCGCAGCTTTGAGTCGCCATTTGAGTCGCATCTGCGCTGTGACTGCGCTGCCGCTGCTGTGGATGCACCATTTATCCGCGCAACCGTGACTCTNGCGGTGGCCTGCGCAGCCCCATGGGTGTTTTTGGCTGAGCAGTCATTTCTGCCATAAGTTCGGATCTTCTGCCGTCGGCGACCCAAATCTGCGCAGCTCCTGCCTCGAAGTTCAATTGGGTTGTTAGGCCCAGTCGACGTGAAGTTTACTGCGCTGATGAAGGATTGTGCGCAGCGTCTTTGTTTATTCAGAGTACTCCCAGAACAACAAACATGGTGGATGGAGAATACAGGTAGGCCTCGATCGTCCCTGCTACAGTACGTTGTTGCTGCATGCTCTCCCTTAATGGAAAACAGTGCTTTACAGCCGGTTAAAGTACTGGAGCACTAACCAGAAAGCTAATAGGTTCTTACACAGCACACGCAAAATTGTTTTTAGTTTTGTAGTGCATCGTTGAAACTTGAAAGCATAGTTTCTTGGGTAAAAAAGAATCCTCGTTAGAAATTTTTAGATATCATCATTAGTCACCGACATTTACTGTGAAAACGTAGCTATTGGTAGAAGCAGGAGGTCTTTTCCGTCACTTTCTACTAGTATACATTATTATCTACAGACAAAGAGGTGCTTAGTTTCTGAAAGGCGAGTGCGCGCTAGTATTTTTGTTACCTGTTCTTAATGGTTAATGTTTCCAATCATCAGTGAAGGCGCAGCAGCAAGGTGTGTTAGCCTCAAGTTTAAGTTGTTTGAAAGCTGATAAATTTTAGGTAGGTAAAGTGGATAGAAAGCTGCTCTTGCGGTCTTGAGTTCATGTTCGCTTTCTGGTGTGGAAGGTGAGTCTTGGATGCTCGAGCTTCAGTGTTCTGACATTTATTAAACATTTAAAGTGCACTGAAAAGACACCGACCTACCTAGTAATAGGGGCTGTTGGGAGGTGGCTGTTGTTATAATGGGCCTTTCGTCATTTGGCGTTGTAACTTTATGTGTTTGACTGCAGCCGTGCCTTGGAGTTCATTTTCTGCAACAAGTACCAACGCATGTGGATCTCCCAAGTCCAGTGTGAGGTCAGGTTGACTTGGTTTATTTACTACCTTCATATGTGTCTAAGGTCACTTGCATACAGATACTCTTCTTTAAGTAAACGACGTATTAAAGTGATGCACTAATTGCGGACTGGACCCACCATGAAAGACGCGACGAGCGGCAGGTTTGCGCACAATCTGGCGGTCAGTAATATCCCTCGGTGATTCATCTACTCCCCAACATGGGGATAAATTCTTACAGGAGTTGCACATCGTGTAGCGCCTATGAAGGCAACTCGAAGTAGACTGTTGTGCACTAAAACCGGACCTGAGCACGCCTGTGATGGAGTGCGAGGTCGTGTCTATACAGTGCAGAGGAAGCGGCGGCGCTCGTTCCCTGCCCTCGTAATGTGGCCAAACTTGAGAGCCAAGTTAGGTCGTTACCCTCCCGGGGAAACGAGGGAAACAATCCAGGCCACTCGTGCGTACACTTGCCTAATATTCTCTGGGTTGTGCCGTGCTCTCTCTTCTCCTTCGCGTGGCTCTTCTCTATGTCTTGCAGTTGTGTCTTCACCGTGGTTCTTGCGTGCTCGTGACTTGGTACCGTATTCACCAACTTCCTTCTTGTTATCCTCCTGTTGGATTGCTCTTGCACGGAGTCTTGTATTGCGTAAACTTTCATTTGCTCCTCTAAATGTCTTTACTTCCTCCGCACTCCTTCCTCGTTTTGACTCGGATTGTGTTGCTGTTGTGTCAAGTCATTATTTCTTTTTTTTTCGGTACCCTCACTACAGTTCTTGTTTCGATGCAGCAGTGCAATACGCAGCTGTCAGTTTACTTTTAGCAGCACATTCTATGTCTCGTTTCGCTTATTGTTCACTAGAATTTTCATTTGCGTGCTAGATGTTCGTTGCAAGATTTTGTCGCTTCGTCCCTCTATTGGCATCGATAGAATTCTATATTCTGATCTGTTAAGCCATTCAGTGTCTTTGCAGCTTGTTGCTGAATAAAGACAACTTCACACACTTAGGTTGCAGCAGTGAGAAGAGTGCATTTTGCCGTAATAAACTTCCTGTTCTTCTATGACACTACGTCCATCGACTAGAAGATCCCGCAATGAAGTGGTCCGTATTCTGAAGTTAACTGGAACCTCTGATGTGCTGGCGGCATTTTTGCTGCGCTTCATGAAAGCAAAAGATTTTAATGTAAATTCCTGAGCGACTTCTTCCTTCCATTGCCGACGCTCGACGACCTGAAGACGGGTGCCGCTGCGCTCCGTGATTTATTGACCCTCCCGAGGTGCTGCTGCTCCAGCTGCCTCCTGCCACTTTTCCCTTCTCACTCTCGGATGCCTTGGAAAGTTCGAGTCACTCTTCTGTATTTTCGTCAACCACATCGGTATTTCCAAACCTTTGGCTGTACAGTATGTAACCTCGTGATGTAGGTACTGTGGCACATAGCATTGCTCCGATTAGACGGAACAAACCCAGAAGTATCACGTCACCACTCTCTGCCATTCGCTGTAAACTGTGTTTAGTTATTGAATTCATAATACTATTTACGAGCAGAACCTAGTGATCGGAGGACCAAGCTCACTTGGTCTTGTCGAATCTACACGAATATCAAGTTCTTTTGTACATTAAAACCTAATATCATTGTAGGGATTTTATTCGTAAACTAGCAAGTTCTCTGTGTGTAGGGACATGTAACGGGCGACTACAAATTCTTCCGGACTTATGCCGACTCTCTTCTGTTACCTACATCACTTTAGATATACCAGTAGCTAATGTACGTGCTTTGAGCAGCTTCAGTCGGGTCCTTCTGCTCCACCCATGCTTTTGTCTCCGTTGTTGTCGTTGGTACCAGTTGATGCAGCTCTTAGGCACGAAGCTCGAGGATGTGGAGTGTGTCTTCCTCTGCTTTTGTCTTGTGCTTACAAGTCCAGCAAGACATGATGCACCCACGCACCATGTAATTTGAACCTCGACAGAAGTGGCTTATTGCGGCCTGGCTCTAACCGCACTGCACCGTCTGTTTACCGAGAAATTACTCTCATGTGATTATTATAAACACGCTTGTTTCACGAAATCTAGGATTTATCGCTAATTGCTTGTTTCAGTTTCTTATTAAACTGTCAAAGTCGTTTGAAATCTGGCAAAGTTGCATTCACTCTTTGTTTATAGTGCGACTAGGAAAAGCTTACACGGAGCTTGAAACTATATACTGTATACCTATTTTCTTCTTAAAGTGCCGCTATTAGTTTTGTCGCATTGACAGTGAGCTATCACTGTACATCTTTTTTTTTTTGTCTTCGACAGCCGAATGGTTGTTATACGTTGAATACAATTCGCTTGAAGAAGTTGAAAAGGTGAAAGTTTGTTTACGATTGCACCAGTAGTAGCTATTCTTCATGCAAATGGGAGAATACCGCGTATTCGGCGCGAGGCAGCTATGCCTAGCCTATGCAAACCTCACATATCCCTATAGTGGTCTGGTAGACACCCGTACTGTTATGTTTTGAGGCTAGTTAATGTAAAATTGCACGGTATCGAAAACGTCATGGATTTATTTAATACATGCTCTATTTTGAGGTAATTCCTTTTGTTGATCTTCAGGTGCTTTTGCTCCAGTTATATAACACATAGCTATGTACTGCTGCACAGAGTGCCAGAGATACAAGCAAATTATTGGTATGCGGTAGCCTTTTTTGGCTATACAGTACCCAAGTCACTGCGTTACGAGTATTTATATTACTCGTGTAGTAGGTAATATACTGTCATATTGTCAGCTAGCAAGATTTTTTTTGCTTTTAAAAATCATTATTCTACAGCCAAAATATGTATACTGTATAGTTCGCGTGTTTTAACTTCGTGCATCCTGTATTTTGCAACCTTAATCTTTAGAATGCTTTCCGTAATTAGCATGCAGAGAGTGGGCTAAGGGGGTTGTTAATCAGCTAGCGTCTCCTAATCAAGCTTTAAGGATTAATTTCTCTATGCACACACAATGCAAGGCTGAATTCGTGCCGAGAATGTTGATATATCGTATTATACTCCAGGCACCGACCTTTTCTTGGAGCATAGGTATGCGTAGGGCATCTGTGTCATGCATGTAAGGTCGTGCTGCATTATTGCAGTGCTTATTTGTATGGTATTGTTGTTGCTCTAATTACTTCCGAGTGCTAAGGTCTATGTACGTTCTACTGAATTATATTTTATTTCTTTTGACATTCTTTGTCCCTTCTTTCTTCCTCTCTTCGGATCACAGTGTACTCTTGGGTGGGTAAGGAGGCTTAAACTAGGAATATAATAATAAACAAAGCATTATATTTTATCCCTATTACCTTGAACTATACTCTTTACTGTGCGTGTGCGTGGACTTGTTACTCTTGTTATTACTTCACGGTAAACTATTTGTACGATTTTTTGTAACTTGTTGTTGCGTATTTCTTTGTTTCGGTTATCATTGGGAACTTGTCTTGGTATGCAGCTAAAACTGAGCTACTTCCCTCAGTTATTGGTACTAGAACTACAGATACCTACCTACTGTTCGTTTTGTTATGGATGAAATATAAGATTCAGAGTGACGGTGTGACAGTGATTTTGTTCAAATGCTTCTTGTGGGAACTGTGGCTTCATCGCTGCAAGTTACTATATGAATCGTAGCAATTCGAAATTACGAAGTCGTTTCTTGCGATGCTTCATTGGTAGTCTTGAGAGTCAAAAGTCACGTATCTTGAGTTTAAGTGCTTCAGAATGCGTTGCCTTTCGGTCTCTTTATTTTAATGCTGTTAGCGATTGTGCATTCACATTTTTTCTATACAGTACGCATTTACCATGAAACTTCTTGTCAGCACCGTATCGGTGTCCCTCCTTTTTTGCCTAATGTCTTGCAAAATGCAAATGCCTCCTTACTAGTTTACCATCCTCATCGTCCATGAACGGGTGTGAATTTTCATTAACATTGCAGTCGGTTGTGACCAGTTTAGACAAATACCGTAAGTGTTTTTTTTTGCAAAAGCTGAAGTTCTTTGTTTAGTTTTCCCTTCACTTGGTTAAACCCGTTATCTTACTTAGTTGTGCCCCCCGTGCCTCTCACTTTGGCGGTTAAGGAACGTAGTGTGGCGCGTTGGATTGAGTACGGTATACACGAAAATGGTGCCCGTGATATTGCAGCAGCAGCAGCAGCAGTGGTGGTTCGTGGAAGCCTGCAACGGATGCGGCTGCCCTTTAATTTTATCCTACCTCTCACTGGCATCAATTATAGTTTGTGATCGCCGCCGTCCTGTGTCCGCTTTGCGGCCACTTATGCGGGTGACTGAGCTTCTAAACTTGCCACTACCCGGTGCCTGTGTAAGTCAGTGGTGAATCTACCGCTAATATCTCGCTTATTCTTGGCTACCGAATGGCAATCAGAAGCCCTCAAATAGCTAGATATAGCCTGTAGAGAATATGGCTTTGCAAGTTTTGTTGAATTTTCTAAATTAAGGAATAACTGTTCGAGATGACATGTTGCTAGGTTATGCTGTGCACAGCAGTAAAGCCACACGCCTACATGTCGGATGATATATTGCTCTTATTTGCCAAACATAATTACTTTCGCCAAGGAGGTTATGTTTTCGTCGTGTTTGTCTGTCCATTTGTCTGTCTGAGACAGTGGTTCTATTGAGTTTTTCAATACTTGGCTAAACCTACTTTAAATGTCCCTAACAATCCAAACAATCCTCCTTGTCTACTAATTGAAAACCACTTCTATACAGGTAGGCAAACAAACAAAGTCTGCCTCATTTTTCTCAATGCTATAACTCAAAAAAGTTATGGATGGATTTTGATGAAATTAACATGAGTTGTTAGGTATATAACAAAGAGTAAATGACCAAATTTTGGTAATGATCTCTTCGTTCGTTTGTCACTGTTTTTAATATTATGCTTATAACTCAAAAAATAATGAATGGATCTTTATGAAACTTATAGGGGTTATTATTAATGTTAAAAGACATAAATGATTAAATTTTGGCGCAGATCGGTATGTTCGTTTGCATGTTTGACTCATGTTTGTCATAACGTTTGTTAGCAGTACCGTATAACTCAAAAAGTTATGAACGGATTTTCAAGAAAATTGCACAAGCTGTTATTACTATCAAAAGGCACAAATGATTAAATTTTGGAGTCTATATAAAGAAAATTACGTTTTCAGGGCGAATTTGAATTTTTTTTACCGTTGCCTCGCTTGGCGGAGGTATGCGCTCTCAGAGTGGTCTAGTTAGGTGCTGTGGTGGTATCCGTGGGTGTCTGAAGGAAATATGACTGGTAAATGGCAATTGCTTTCTGTAGATCTCGAAATTTATATTACCGAGGGTTGCAGTGTCCTAATCGATTCGTATAAGGCGCTGAAGGTTTTGGGTGAACGAAGCTAACCCTTTTTCTTGTGGCGTTACTCATAAACAGCGCTTCACTTAGGGTTAGTCCTGCGAGAAAGGGGGATTGATTCATGAGAGAAAGGGTCAAGTCCAATACTGGCTGGTTCAAGGAATCGGACCAAGATGGGAAGTTGAGGAATTGGAATAGAAATACCTCTAAGACGTTGGGATGGAAGTGGCTTTCCTAGAATTGTGACGGTGCATTACCACCATTGTGACGGTGCATTACCACCATTGTGACGGTGCATATGGTGGTAACACTGCCACGTAATGGTGGTAACACTGCCGCGTAATGGTGGTAACACTACCGCATAATGGTGGTAACACTGCCGCGTAATGGTGGTAACACTACCGCATAATGGTGGTAACACTACCACATAATGGTGGTACCTAACACACCCACATAATGGTGGTACCTAACACACCCACATAATGGTGGTACCTAACACACCCACATAATGGTGGTAATAATGAAGGGCCAGCATCAGTGAGCTGAAGGTGAGACGGAAAATGTTGAAATGAAGGTTGTCGCCGTCATGTTATTGAGTTAAAAGTTACACTTGTTCGATATCCGATGATCCTATTATATCTTCATCAAACTCATTCAGCAGGTAATGTGAA